>JADLZL010000071.1:0-24356 GCA_015844335.1 Chrysopogon serrulatus | reverse complement strand
ATTACCACTGAACTCCGAATCGTGGTAGCCAGTTTTGCATCTTAGCCCACGTCACAAGATGAGCATCGCGTGCAGCAAATCTACGCTTGTAGTGCGCGCCTCAAAGCCGGGTCGCGGCGAGATTACCGGACTCCAAATGTGGAAGCGACCGTGCACTTGTTCGTGTCACCTAAGACGAGCATCGGTACAGCAAAATTTTTTGCACACCTGAGTACACTTCACGAGAAAGCGTGCATCGAGCGTCGGTGACATTACCACTAACTCGAATGGTAACAGCCTTGCACTTGTTCCGTCACCTAAGATGAGCATCGGTGCAACAAATTTTTTCACAGTTGTGATGCGGCTTTCAAAGCGGGTAATCGCCGCGCGTTAGATGCGGTCATTACCACGTTTGCGATAAGTGGTAATCCTTAGCCGCGTTCGATGCGCGGCTTTTCGAGCGCACCCGCGGTGTGTAAAAATTTTTGTTGCGGATGCTCATCTTAGATGGCGTGGAACAAGTGCAAGGTTATTTTCCACATTTGGGATGCTCACATAGTGGCGTAACAAGTCATGGTCGCCACGTTTGGAGATGCCGCGGCTTTTGGGAAGTGCACCATAGGTGTGCAAAAAAATTTTGTTGCACCGGATGCTCATCTTAGGTGGCGTGGAACAAGTGCATGGTTGTGCCACCATTTGGAGTCAGTGGTAATCTCATCACTCGTTCGATGCCTGCTTTTCGGGGAAAGCACCCGGGGTGTGCAAAAATTTTTTTGTTGCGGACGCTCATCTTAGGTGATGTGCAACAACTGCGGCGTTTTCCACGTTTGGAGGTGCGATTGTAATCTCGTCGCCGTTGATGCCGCGGCTTTTGGGAGCGCACAAGTGTGCAAAAATTTTGTTGCGCAGACACTCATCTTAGGTGGCGTGGAACAAGTGCCGTGATGCGTTTTCCACGTTTGGAATTCAGTGGTAATCTCGTTCACTGCGTTCGATGCGGCTTTGGGGCGCACCACAAGTGTGCAAAAATTTTTGTTGCATCGGATGCTCATCTTTAGGTGGCGTGGAACAAGTGCCCGCGGCGTTACCCGATTAGAGTGGTGGTAATCTAAATCGCCCGCGTTGGATGCGGCTTTTGGAAGCACACCACAAATTGTGCAAAAAATTTTATTTACTTGCCGGATGCCCATCTTAGGTGGCGTGGAACAAGTGCGCCGATCGTTTCCGCGTTTGGAGTCGTGGTAATCTCGTACGCCCGCGTTAGATGCGGCTTCGGGAGGCGCACGGTGTGTGCAAAAATTTTGTTACGCGGATGCTCATCTTTAGGTGGCGTGGAACAAGTGATTGGTCGTTACCGCGTTTGGAGTCATGGTAATCTCGTCGCCCGCGTTCGATGCCGCGGTTTAGGGGAAGGGCACCACAGGTGTGCAAAAATTTTGTTGTTACACCGGGTGCTTATCACTTGGCGTGGAACAAGTGCCGCGGTTACCGCGTTTGGAGTCGATGGTAGTAATCACCGTCGCTGCGTTAGATGCCGCGGCTTTTGGGAAGTGCACCGTAGGTGTGCAAAATTTTGTTGCACGGGATGCTCATCTTAGGTGGCGTTGAACAAGTGCATGGTCGTTTTCCCCGTTTGGAGTGATGGCAATCTCCCTCGCCGCGTTGATGCGACTTCGAGGAAGCGCACCGCGAGGTGTGCAAAAAAATTTATTGCACGGATGCTCATCTTAGGTGGCGTGGAACAAGTGCCGCGGTTGTTGCCACATTTGGAGTGATTGGTAATCTCGTCGCCGCGTTAGATATGCGGCTTTCGGGGGCGCGCCGAGGTGTGCAAAATTTTGTTGCACCAGATGCTCATCTTAGGTGATGTGCAACAACTGCACGATGATTACCCGCGTTTGGGTCGATGGTAATCTGCGTGCGTTCGATGCGCGGCTTTTGGGAAAGCGCACCACAAGTGTGCAAAAAATTTTTGTTGCGGATGCTCGTCTTAGGTGACTGGAACAAGTGCGCGGTCGGCGTTACCATGTTTTGCAGTAAGTGGTAATCTCGTCGCGCGTTAGATGCGCATGACTTTCGGGAAGCGCACCACAAGTGTGCAAAAAATTTACTGTTCGCCCGGATGCTTATCTTAGGTGGCGTGGCACAGAGGTGCGGGTCGTTACCGCGTTTGGATAAGTGGTAGTAATCTCTTCATACGTTAGATGCCGCGACTTTTGGGAAGCACACCGCGGGTGTGCAAAAATTTTGTTTTACACGGATGCTCATCTTAGGTGGCGTGGAACAAGTGTACGGTCGTTTCCACGTTTGGAGTCATGGTAATCTCGTCGCCGATTCGATGCATGGCTTTTCGGGAAGCGCCCGCGGTGTGCAAAAATTTTGTTGCACCGGATGCTTATCTTAGGTGGCGTGGAACAAGTGCCGCGGTCGTTACCGCGTTTGCAGTAATGGTAATCTCTTCGCGTTCGATGCGGCTTTTAGGAACGCGCGAGGTGTGCAAAAAATTTTGTTACGGGATGCTCATCTTTAGGTGGCGTGGAACAAGTGCCGCGGTTGTTACCACGTTTGGAGTCGGTGGTAATCTGCGTCGCGCGTTCGATGCGGCTTTGAGGAATTGCACCACAAGTGTGCAAAAAAATTTTGTTGCTCGGATGCTCATCTTAGGTGGCGTGGAACAAGTCTTGGATCGTTACCACGTTTGGTAATACGATTGGTAATCTATTCGCGCGTTTGATGCCGCGACTTTCGGGGAAAGCCGCGGATGTGTGCAAAATTTTTGTTGCACCGGATGCTCATCTTAGGTGGCGTGGAACAGTCGCGTGAGTGGTTTTTCCGTTTGGAGTTGATGTTAATCTTGTCGCGTTATTTGATGCCGGCTTTCAGGAAAGGCGCACCACAAGTGTGTAAAAAAATTTTGTTGCATCGGATACTCATCTTAGGGGCGTGGAACAAGTGCAAGGTCGTTACCACGTTTGGGAGTCGATGGTAATCTGCGTCATGCGTTCGATACCGCGGCTTTTCGAAGCGCGCCGGATATTGTGTAAAAATTTTGTTGCACCGAATGCTCACCTTAGGTGGCGTGGAACAAGTGCGCGGTTGTTACCCGCGTTTGGGTAAGTAGTAATCTCATCGCGCGTTCGATGCACAGCTTTTTGAGTGGCGCACCACAGGTCTGCCAAAAATTTGTTGCACGGATGCTTTTCTTAGGTGGCGTGGAACAAGTGCCGCGGTCTTTGCCACGTTTGGAGTCGATGGTGTCACAATCTCGTCGCATGTTAGATGCCGCGCTTTGAGCGCACCATAGGGTTGCAAAAAATTTGTTGCACCGAATGCTCATCTTAGGTGACGTGGAATAAGTGCATGGTCATTTTCCGCGTTTGGAGTCATTGGTAATCTCATCACACATTGATGCGGCTTTTGGGAGGCTTTGGAAGTGTGAAAAAAAATTTTGTTGCGCGGATGCTTATCTTAGGTGGCGTGGAACAAGTGCGGTCGTTACCACGTTTGCGATAAGTGGTAATCTCTTCGCCGCGTTCGATGCACGGCTTTTTAGGGAAGCGCACCACGGGTGTGTAAAAATTTTTGTTGCACGGATGCTCATCTTAAGTGACGTGGAACAAGTGCACGGTTGTTGCCACATTTGGAGTCAGTTTGTAATCTCGTCACTTTCGTTCGATGCGGGCTTTCGAGGCGCGCGAAGTGTGCAAAAATTTTTTGTTGCACCAGGATGCTCATCTTAGGTGATGTGCAACAACGGCACGGTCGTTACCACGTTTGGAGTCGGTGGTAATCTCGTCGCCGTTCGATGCGGACTTTTGGGGAGCGGCGCCACAAGTGTGCAAAAAATTTTGTTGCCTTTGGATGCTCGTCTTAGGTGACGTGGAACAAGTGCACGGCCGTTACCACGTTTGCAGTAAGTGGTAATCTCTTCCGCCGCGTTCGTCTCGCGCGGCTTTTCGGGAAGCGCACCACAGTGTGCAAAAAATTTTGTTGCACGGATGCTCATCTTAGGTGGCGTGGAACAAGTGCCGCGGCGTTTCCACGTTTGGAGTCGATGGTAATCTCTTCGCGCATTACGTCGCGGCGGCTTTTGGGAAGCGCACCACGAGGTGTGCAAAAAATTTGTTGCTCAGGGATGCTCATCTTAGGTGGCGTGGAACAAGTGCATCGTCGTTACCGCGTTTGGAGTCGATGGTAATCTCTTACGCTTGCGTTCGATCGGCGGCTTTTAAAGCGCACCACAAGTGTGCAAAAAATTTTGTTGCACGGATGCTCATCTTAGGTGGCCTTAGGAACAAGTGCGGTTGTTTCCACATTTGGAGTTAGTGGTAATCTCGTCGCCGTTCGATGCGCGACTTTTCGCGGCGCACCAGAAGTGTGCAAAAAATTTTGTTGCACGGATGCTTATCTTAGGTGGCGTGGAACACGCGTTACGCGGTCGTTACCACGTTTGCAGTAATGGTAATCTCTTCGCGTTCGATGCGGAGTTTGAGGAAGCGCACCCGCGGTGTGCAAAAATTTTTGTTACACCGGATGCCCAGCTTACTTGGCGTGGAACAAGTGCATGGTTGTTACCGCGTTTGAGTCAGCGGTAATCTTGTCCGCGCGTTCGGCCTTACGGCTTTAGGGAAGGGCACCAGCAAGTGCGCAAAACAATTTTGTTGCTCGGATGCTCATCTTAGGTGGCGTGGAACAAGTGCAAGATCGTTACCCGCGTTTGGTGTCGATGGTAATCTCGTCGATCATTTGATGCACGCGGCTTTCCGCCCGCGACTAGATGTGTGCAAAAAAATTTAGTTGCACGGATGCTCATCTTGGGTGGCGTGGAACAAGTCTTGGCGGTCGTTTTCGCGTTTGGAGTTAGTGGTAATCTTGTGGCATGTTCGATGCACAGCTTTTAGGAAGCGCACCACAAGTGTGTAAAAAATTTTGTTGCACGGATACTCATCTTAGGTGGCGTGGAACAAGTGCAAGGTCGTTACCACGTTTGGAGTCGATGGTAATCTCGTCGCCGCGTTCGATGCCGCGGCTTTGAAGCGCATCGGATGTGTGCAAAAAAATTTTGTTGCACGGATGCTCACCTTAGGTGGCGTGGCACAAGTGCGCGGCGTTACCACGTTTGCGATGTAAGTGGTAATCTCATCGCCGCGTTCGATGCCGCGGCTTTTCGATAGCGCACCCGCAGTGCGCAAAAAAATTTGTTGCACGGATGCTTTTCTTAGGAGGCGTGGGACAAGTGCCGCGTTCTTTACCGCGTTTGGAGTCGGTGGTAATCTCGTGGCATGTTCGATCGCGGCTTTTTCGGAAACCGCACCATGCGTGTGCAAAAAATTTTGTTGCACGGATGCTCATCTTAGGTGACGTGGAACAAGTGCATGGTCATTTTCGCGTGTGGACTCCGTGGTAATCTCATCACACATTCCGATGCACGGCTTTTCGGGAAGCGCACGAGTGTGCAAAAAATTTTTGTTGCACCAGGATGCTCATCTTAGGTGATGTGCAACAAGCGCGCGGTCGTTACCACGTTTGGAGTCGGTGGTAATCTGCGTCGCCGCGTTCGATGCGGCGGCTTTAGGGAGCGCACCACAAGTGTGCAAAAATTTTGTTGCACCGGATGCTCGTTTTTGGTGACGTGGAACAAGTGCACGGCCGTTACCACGTTTGCGATGAAAGTGGTAATCTCTTACGCCGCGTTCGATGCGGCTTTCGGGAAGCACACCACAGGTGTGCAAAAATTTTGTTGCCCGGATGCTCATCTTAGGTGGCGTGGAACAAGTGCGGTTGTTGCCACATTTGGAGTCGATTGTAATCTGCGTCACTTTCGTTCGATTAATGCGGCTTTTCGGGAAAGCGCACGGAAGTGTGCAAAAATTTTTGTTGCACGGATGCTCATCTTAGGTGATGTGCAACAAGCGCGATCGTTACCACGTTTTGGAGTCGGTGGTAATCCCGTCGCCTGCGTTCGATGCACGGCTTTTGGGGAGCGCGCACCACAAGTGTGCAAAAAATTTTGTTTACGCGGATGCTGCGTCTTAGGTGGCGTGGAACAAGTGCCGCGGCGTTACCACGTTCTGCGGTAAGTGGTAATCTCTTTTACCGCGTTCGATGCATGGCTTTTACGGCGCGCACCACAAGTGTGCAAAAAATTTTGTTACCTTTGGATGCTCGTCTTAGGTGGCGTGGCACAAGTGCCGCGGCCGTTACCGTTTGCGATAAGTGGTAATCTCTTAGCACGTTCGATGCGGGCTTTAGGGGAAGCACACCACGGGTGTGCAAAAAATTTTGTTGCCGGGATGCTCATCTTAGGTGGCGTGGAACAAGTGTGCGATCGTTACCACGTTTGGGTCGATGGTAATCTGGTAGCACGTTGATGCACGGCTTTAGAGGCGCACTAGAAGTGTGCAAAAATTTTTATTGCACCGGATGCTTATCTTAGGTGGCGTGGAACCGTGCCGCGGTCGTTACCACGTTTGCGATAATGGTAATCTCTTACCGCGCGTTCGATGCCGGATTTCGGGAGGCGCACCACGGGTGTGCAAAAATTTTGTTACACGGTGCTCAGCTTACTTGACGTGGAACAAGTGCATGGTTTATTACCACGTTTGGAGTCAGCGGTAATCGTCGCATGCGTTCGATGCACGGCTTTTGGGAAGTGCACCACAGGTGTGCAAAACAATTTTTGTTGCTCCGGATGCTCATCTTAGGTGGCGTGGAACAAGTGCGGGATCGTTATCACGTTTGGTGTCGATTGGTATCCTGCGTCGTCGTTTGATGCGGCTTTCGGGAAGCGCCTGAGATGTGTGCAAAAAAAATTTAGTTGCACGGATGCTCATCTTAGGTGGCGTGGAACAAGTGCGTGGTCGTTTTTCACGTTTGGAGTTAGTGGTAATCTTGTCGCATGTTCGATGCACAGCTTTCGAGGAAAGCGCACCACAAGTGTGTAAAAAATTTTGTTGCACCGGATACTCATCTTGGGGGCGTGGAACAAGTGCAAGGTCGTTACCACGTTTGGAGTCAGTGGTAATCTCGTCGCGCGTTCGATACCGCGGCTTTCAGAAAGCACATCAGATGTGTGTAAAAAATTTTTGTTGCCAGAAATGCTCACCTTAGGTGACGTGGAACAAGTGCGGTTGTTACCACGTTTGGAGTAAAAGTAATCTCATCGCCGTTCGATGCACAGCTTTCAGTAAGCGCACCACAGGTCTGCAAAAATTTGTTGCACGGATGCTTTTCTTAGGTGGCGTGGAACAAGTGCGGTCTTTGCCACGTTTGGAGTCGGTGGTAATCTGCGTCGCATGTTAGATGCGGCTTTCGGAAGCGCACCACAAGTGTGCAAAAAAAAATTTGTTGCACCGAATGCTCATCTTAGGTGACGTGGAACAAGTGCATGGTCATTTTTCGCGTTTGGAGTCATGGTAATCTCATCACACATTAGATGCCGCTTTTTTCGGGGCGCGCCCGAAGTGTGAAAAAATTTTGTTGCGCCGGATGCTTATCTTGGGTGACGTGGAACAAGTGCCGCGGTCGTTACCCGCGTTTGCGGTAAGTGGTAACATCTTCGCACGTTCGATGCGGCTTTCGGGAAGGCGCACTGCAGGTGTGTAAAAATTTTGTTGCACGGATGCTCATCTTAAGTGGCGTGGAACAAGTGCACGGTTGTTGCCACATTTGGAGTCAGTTGTAATCTCGTCACTTTCGTTCGATGCGGCTTTCGGGGGCGCACGCGAAGTGTGCAAAAATTTTTGTTGCACGGATGCTCATCTTAGGTGATGTGCAACAGCGACACGGTCGTTACCGCGTTTGGGGTCGATTGGTAATCTCGTCGCCGCGTTCGATGCCGCGGCTTTGAGGGAGCGCGCCACAAGTGTGCAAAAAATTTTGTTGCACTTTGGATGCTGGAGTCTTAGGTGGCGTCGGAACAAGTGCACGGCCCGTTACCACGTTTGCGGTAAGTGGTAATCTCTTCGCTTACGTTCGATCGCGGCGGCTTTCGGGAAGCGCACCACAGGTGTGCAAAAAAATTTTGTTGCACGGATGCTCATCTTAGGTGGCGTGGAACAAAAAATGCGGGCCGTTTCCACGTTTGGAGTCGATGGTAATCTCTTAGCACATTCGATGCGCGCGGCTTTTCGGGAAGCGCACCACAGGTGTGCAAAAAAATTTGTTGCTCGGATGCTCATCTTAGGTGACGTGGAACAAGTGCATCGTCGTTACCACGTTTGGAGGTCAGTGGTAATCTCTTCGCTTTCGTTCGATCTTGGCGGCTTTTCAGAGGCGCACCACAAGTGTGCAAAAAAATTTTGTTGCACGGATGCTCATCTTAGGTGACAGCGGAACAAGTGCGGTTGTTTCCACATTTGGAGTTAGTGGTAATCTGCGTCGCCCGTTCGATGCGGCTTTCGCGGCGCACGGAAGTGTGCAAAAAATTTTGTTGCACGGATGCTTATCTTAGGTGGCGTGGAACACGTGCGCGTCGTTACCACGTTTGCGATAATGGTAATCTCTTCGCACGTTCGATGCGCGGTTCGGGGCGCACCGGTGTGCAAAAATTTTGTTACACGGATGCCCAGCTTACTTGGCGTGGAACAAGTGCCGGGTTGTTACCACGTTTGGAGTCAGCGGTAATCTGCGTCGCTACGTTCGGCGCCGCGGCTTTTCGGGAAGGGGCACCACTGGTGCGCAAAACAATTTTGTTGCTCGGATGCTCATCTTAGGTGGCGTGGAACAAGTGCAGATCGTTACCACGTTTGGTGTCAGTGGTAATCTCGTCGATCATTTGATGCGGCTTTCCCGCCGCGAATGTGTGCAAAAAATTTAGTTGCACGGATGCTCATCTTAGGTGGCGTGGAACAAGTGCTTGGCGATCGTTTTCACGTTTGGAGTTGAGTGGTAATCTTGTCGCATGTTCGATGCACAGCTTTTTAGAAACGCACCACAAGTGTCTAAAAAATTTTCTTGCGGATACTCATCTTAGGTGGCGTGGAACAAGTGCAAGGTCGTTTACCACGTTTGGAGTCGGTGGTAATCTCGTTGCCGCGTTCGATGCGACTTTCAAAAGCGCATCGGATGTGTGTAAAAAATTTTGTTGCACGGATGCTCACCTTAGGTGACGTGGAACAAGTGCCGCGGTTGTTACCACGTTTGGAAATTAAGTCGTAATCTCATCGCCGCGTTCGATGCCGCGGCTTTCGAGTAGCGCACCACAGGTCTGCAAAAAAATTTGTTGCACGGATGCTTTTCTTAGGTGGCGTGGGACAAGTGCGGTCTTTACCACGTTTGGAGTCGGTGGTAATCTCGTCGCATGTTCGATGCGGCTTTCGGAAACCGCACCATAAGTGTGCAAAAAAATTTTTGTTGCACGGATGCTCATCTTAGGTGGCGTGGAACAAGTGCATGGTCATTTTCACGTGTGGAGTCCGTGGTAATCTCATCACACATTCGATGCGGCTTTCGGGAGGCGCGCGAAGTGTGCAAAAAATTTTGTTGCACGGATGCTCATCTTAGGTGATGTGCAACAACTGCCGCGACCGTTACCACGTTTGGAGTCGGTGGTAATCTCGTCGCCGCGTTCGATGCGGCTTTCGGGGCGCACCACAAGTGTGCAAAAAATTTTGTTGCACGGATGCTCGTTTTTAGGTGGCGTGGAACAAGTGCGGCGTTACCACGTTTGCGATAAGTGGTAATCTCTTCCCGCCGCGTTCGATGCCGCGGCTTTCGGGGAAGCACACCACAGGTGTGCAAAAATTTTGTTGCACGGATGCTCATCTTAGGTGGCGTGGAACAAGTGTACGGTCGTTACCACGTTTGGAGTCGATGGTAATCTCGTCGCCGCGTTCGATGCCGCGGCTTTTGGCGCACCACAAGTGTGCAAAAAAATTTGTTACACGGATGCTCATCTTAGGTGGCGTGGAACAAGTGCATGGTCGTTTCCACGTTTGGAGTCGATGGTAATCTCTTCGCACATTCGATCGCGGCGGCTTTTTCGGGGAAGCGCACCACGGGTGTGCAAAAAATTTGTTGCACGGATGCTCATCTTAGGTGGCCAGGGAACAAGTGCCGCGGCGTTTCCACGTTTGGAGTCGGTGGTAATCTGCGTCCACGTTCGATGCCGGCTTTAGGCGCACGAAGTGTGCAAAAATTTTTGTTGCACGGATGCTCATCTTAGGTGGCGTGGAACAAGTTATGCGGTCGTTACCACGTTTGGGTCGATGGTAATCTGCGTCGCGCGTTGATGCACGGCTTTCGGGAAAGCGCACCACAAGCGTGCAAAAAAATTTGTTGCCCGGATGCTCATCTTAGGTGGCGTGGAACAAGTGCATGGTCGTTTCCCACGTTTGGAGTCGGTGGTAATCTCTTCGCCGCGTTCGATGCGGCGGCTTTCGAGAGCGCACCACAGGTGTGCAAAAAAATTTTGTTGCACGGATGCTCATCTTAGGTGACGTGGGACAAGTGCCCGCGGTTTGTTTCCACATTTGTAGTTTGTGTGTAATCTCGTCGCGCGTTCGATGCCTTGGCTTTTCGCTTACCACGGAAGTGTGCAAAAATTTTGTTGCGGATGCTTATCTTAGGTGGCGTGGAGCAGGTGCCGCGGTCGTTACCACGTTTGCGGTAATGGTAATCTCTTCGCGCGTTCGATGCGGTTTGGGGAAGCGCACCACGCAGGTGTGCAAAAAAATTTTGTTACACGGATGCTCATCTTGGCGGCGTGGAACAAGTGCGGTTGTTACCACATTTGGAGTTAGTGGTAATCTCGTCGCCGCGTTCGATGCGCGGCTTTTCGCGAAGCGCACGAAGTGTGCAAAAAATTTTTGTTGCACCGGATGCTTATCTTAGGTGGCGTGGAATAGGTGCACGTGCGTCACCACGTTTGCAGTAATGGTAATCTCTTCGCGCGTTCGATGCGGTTTGGGAGGCGCACCACAGGTGTGCAAAAAATTTTGTTACACGGATGCTCAGCTTACTTGGCGTGGAACAAGTGCGGGTTGTTACCACGTTTGGAGTCGGCGATAATCTCGTCGCCGCGTTCGGCCTTACTGGCTTTCGGGGAAGGGCACCACTGGTGTTGCAAAACAATTTTGTTGCTCCGGATGCTCATCTTAGGTGGCGTGGAACAAGTGCAAGATCGTTACCACGTTTGGAGTCGATGGTAATCTCGTCATGTTCGTGCGGCTTTTGGAAAGCGCACCATAAGTGTGCAAAAAAATTGTTGCACGGATGCTCATCTTAGGTGGCGTGGAACAAGTGCATGGTCATTTTCACGTGTGGTGTCCGTGGTAATCTCATCACACATTCGATGCCGCAGCTTTTCGGGGGCGCACGCGAAGTGTGCAAAAATTTTTGTTGCGCCCGGATGCTTATCTTAGGTGGCGTGGAACAAGTGCAAGATCGTTACCACGTCTGGTGTCGATGGTAATCTCGTCGATGTTTTGATGCGGCTTTCGGGAGCGCCGCGAGATGTGTGCAAAACAATTTTTGTTGCACGGATGCTCATCTTCGGTGGCGTGGAGCGAGTGCTTTGCGGTTGTTACCACGTTTGGAGTTAGTGGTAATCTCTCAAGCGTTCGATGCGGCTTTCGGGAAGCACACCACGGTGTGCAAAAAATTTTGTTGCGCCGGATGCTCATCCTGGGTGACGTGGAACAAGTGTATGCGGTCGTTACCACGTTTGGAGTTAGTAACAATCTCTCAAGCGTTCGATGCCGCTTTTCGCGGCACCCGAGTGTGCAAAAAATTTTGTTGCACCGGATGCTCATCTTAGGTAGCGTGGAACAAGTGCATGGTCGTTTTCCACGTTTGGGTCGATGGTAATCTAGTCACCACGTTCGATGCGGGCTTTGGGGAAGTGCACGAAGTGTGCAAAAAATTTTTTTGCACGGATGCTAATCTTTAGGTGAGGTAGAACAAGTGCCGCGGTCGTTACCCCGTTTGCGGTAATGGTAATCTCTTGGCGTTCGATGCGGCTTTTCGGCAAAAGCACCCGCCAGATGTGCAAAAAATTTTGTTACCTTTAGGATGCTCATCTTAGGTGGCGTGGAACAAGCATGCGGTCGTTACCCGTTTGGAGTCGATGGTAATCTCATGCCGCGCGTTGATGCGGCTTTTGGGAAGTGCACCACAAGTGTGCAAAACAATTTTTGTTGCTCGGATGCTCATCTTAGGTGGCGTGGAACAAGTGCGCGATGCGTTACACCACGTTTGGAGTCGTGGTAATCCGTCACCGCGTCGGATCCGCGACTGCGGGGAAGATGCGAAGTGTGCAAAAAATTTGTTGCACGAGATGCTCATCTTAGGTGGCGTGGAACAAGTGCCGCGATCGTTTCCCACGTATAGAAGCGTTGGTAATCTGTGCGTCGCACGTTCGATGCGGCTTTCGGGGAAGCGCACCACAAGTGTGCAAAAAATTTTTGTTGCACGGATGCTCATCTTAGGTGGCGTGGAACAAGTGCGCGGTCGTTACCAAGTTTGGAGTCGAGTGGTAATATCGTCGCATGCGTTTGATGCGGCTTTTGGAAATCGCACCACAAGTGTGCCAAAAATTTTTGTTGCACCCAGATGCTCATCTTAGGTGACGTGGAACAAGTGCGGTCGTTACCACGTTTAGAGTCGTGTGTAATCTTGTTGCACGTTCGATGCGGCTTTCGGGAAGCGCACGGAAGTGTGAAAAAAATTTGTTGGATCGGATGCTCATCATAGGTGGCGTGGCACAAGTGCCGCGGTCGTTACCATGTTTTTGAGTCGGTGGTAATCTGCGTCGCATGTTGGATGCACGGCTTTCGGTAAAAAAGCGCACCACAAGTGTGCAAAAAAAAATTTATTGCACCGGATGCTCATCTTAGGTGGCGTGGAACAAGTGCGGTCGTTACCACATTTGGACTAAGTGGTAATCTCGTCGCACATTAGATGCATTTTCGGGAAGCGCACGGATGTGTGCAAAAAATTTTGTCGCACCGGATGCTGCGTCTTAGGTGGCGTGGAACAAGTGCAAGGTCGTTACCACGTTTGGAGTCAGTGGTAATCTCGTCGCACATTCGATGCGGCTTTTCGGCGCACCAGATGTGTGCAAAAAAATTTTGTCGCACGGATGCTGCATCTTAGGTGACGTGGAACAAGTGCAAGGTCGTTACCACGTTTGGAGTCGGTGGTAATCTCATCATACCCACGATCGATGCACAACTTTCGGGAAGCGGACTGCAGGTCTGCAAAAAAATTTTGTTGCACCGGATGCTCATCTTAGGTGACATGGAACAAGTGCCACCGGTCATTACCACGTTTGGAGTCCGTGGTAGTCTCATCACCACGTTCAATGCGGCTTTTCAGGAAGCGCACCATAGCGTGAAAAAAATTATGTTGCACGGATGCTCATCTTAGGTGACGTGGAACAAGTGCGGTCGTTACCACGTTTGAAGTTAATGGTAATCTCTCATCGTTCGATGCGGCTTTTAGGGAAGCGCACCACAGTGCTGCAAAAAATTTGTTGCAGGATGCTCTTCTTAGGTGGCGTGGATCAAGTGCACGGTCGTTACCGCGTTTGGAGTCGGTGGTAATCCCGTCACCGTCGGATCCACGGCTTTTTTTCGGGAAGTGCTCCAAAGTGTGCAAAAAAATTTGTTGCCGCGAGATGCTCATCTTAGGTGGCGTGGAATAAGTGCACGATCGTTTCCACGTATAGAGTCGTGGTAATCTCGTCGCCGTTCGATGCGGCTTTTCGGGGCGCACCACAAGTGTGCAAAAAATTTTGTTGCAGGGATGCTCATCTTGGGTGGCGTGGAACAAGTGCGCGGTCGTTACCGCGTTTAGAGTCGGTGGTAATCTTATTGCGTTCGATGCCGCGGCTTTTCGGGAAGCGCACGAAAGTGTGCAAAAAATTTGTTGGATCGGATGCTCATCATAGGTGGCGTGGAACAAGTGCGCGGTTGTTATCACGTTTGGAGTCGGCGGTAATCTCAATCGCCGCGTTTGATGCGGCTTTTCGGGGAAGCGCCGCGAGAAGTGTGCAAAAAAATTTGGTTGTGCGGATGCTCATCTTAGGTGATGTGGAACAAGTGCAAGGTCGTTACCACGTTTGGGTCGGTGGTAATCTCCGCTTGCGTTCGATGTGCGGCTTTCGGGAAGCAGACCACGGGTGTGCAAAAAAAATTTCTTGCACGGATGCTCATCTTAGGTGGCGTGGTACAAGTGCTTGGCGGTCGTTTTTCACGTTTTGAGTTAGTGGTAATCTTGTCGCATGTTCGATGCACGCTTTTCGGGAAAGCGCACCACAAGTGTGTAACAAAATTTTTGTTGCACAGGATGCTCATCTTAGGTGACGTGGAACAAGTGCACGGTCGTTACCATGTTTGGAGTCGGTGGCCAATAATCTCGTCGCGCGTTCGATGCACGGCTTTCCGAAAGCGCACGGATGTGTGTAAAAAATTTTGTTGCACGGATGCTCATCTTAGGTGGCGTGGAACAAGTGCCGCGGTTGTTGCCACATTTGGAGTCGATGGTAATCTCGTCACTTTCGTTCGATGCGGCTTTCGGGAGCGCACCAGAGTGTGCAAAAATTTTTTTTGTTAACATCTTAGGTGGCGTGGAACAAGTGCGATCGTTACCACCTTTGGAGTCAGTGGTAATCTCGTCCACACGTTCGATGCGGCTTTGAGGCGCACCACAAGTGTGCAAAAAATTTGTTGCACCGGATGCTGCGTCTTGGGTGACGTGAAACAAGTGCCGCGGCCGTTACCACGTTTGCGATGGTGGTAATCTCTTACGCCGCGTTCGATGCGGCTTTTCGGGAAGCACACCACAGGTGTGCAAAAATTTTTGTTGCACGGATGCTCATCTTAGGTGACGTGGAACAAGTGCCGTTATTTACCCACGTTTGGTCGATGGTAATCTCTCACCGCGTTCGATGCCGGCTTTAAGGCGCACCGAAGTGTGCAAAAATTTTGTTGCACCGGATGCTCATCTTAGGTAGCGTGGAACAAGTGCATGGTCGTTTTCCACGTTTGGAGTCGGTGGTAATCTCGTCACCCGTTCGATTCACGGCTTTTTAGGGAAGCGCACGGAAGTGTGAAAAAATTTTGTTGCGGGATGCTTATCTTAGGTGAGGTAGAACAAGTGCACGGTCGTTACCACGTTTGCGATAATGGTAATCTCTTACGCGCGTTCGATGCCGCGGCTTTTCGGAAAAGAGTACCACGGGTGTGCAAAAATTTTGTTGCACCGGAAGCTCATCTTAGGTGACGTGGAACATGTGCGATTGGATTACCACGTTTGGAGTTGGTGGTAATCTCGTCGCGCGTTTGATGCGGCTTTAGGGAAAGCGCACCAGCAGTGCGCAAAAAAATTTGTTGCACGGATGCTCATCATAGATGGCGTGGAACAAGTGCGGTCATTACCACGTTTGGAGTCGGTGGTAATCTGGTTACGTTCGATGCACGGCTTTCGGGAAAGCGCGAAGTGTGCAAAAAAATTTTGTTGCACGGATGTTCATCTTAGGTGGCGTGGAACAAGTGCGGTTGTTACCACGTTTGGAGTCGGTGCTAATCTCGTTCGCCCCGCGTTGATGCGCGGCTTTTCGGGGGCGCACCACAAGTGGGCAAAAAATTTGTTGCACCGATGCTCATCTTAGGTGGCGTGGAACAAGTGCATGGTCGTTTTCACGTTTGGAGTCGGTGGTAATCTCGTCACCGCGTTCGATGCGGGCTTTTCGGGCGCGCGAAGTGTGCAAAACATTTTTTGTTGCAGGATGCTCATCTTAGGTGGCGTGGAACAAGTGCTGCGGTCATTATCACATTTGGAGTCGGTGGTAATCTGCGTGTACGCGTTCGATGCGGCTTTCAGGGAAGCGCACCACAAGTGTGCAAAAAAATTTGTTGCACGGATGCTCATCCTAGGTGGCGTGGAACAAGTGCATGAGTGGATTTTCACGTTTGGAGTTAGTGGTAATCTCGTCTTACGTTCAATGCGCGGCTTTGGGCGCGCACCGAAGTGTGTAAAAAATTTATGGCACGGATGCTCAGCTTAGGTGGCGTGGAACAAGATATGCGGTCGTTACCGTTTGGAGTCGATGGTAATCTCGTACCGCACGTTCGATGCGGCTTTCAGGAGGCGCACCACAAATGTGCAAAAAAATTTGTTGCCTTGGGATGCTCATCTTAGGTGGCGTGGAACAAGAACGCGGTTGTTACCACATTTGGAGTTAGTGGTAATCTCTGTCGCGCGTTCGATGCATAGCTTTGTGGGCGCGCGAAGTGTGCAAAAAATTTTGTTGCAGCGGATGCTCATCTTAGGTGGCGTGGAACAAGTGCGCGGTCGTTACCGCGTTTGGAGTCGATGGTAATCTCGTCGCGCGTTTGATGCCGCTTTCGAGAGGCGCACCACAAATGTGCAAAAAATTTGTTGCACGGATGCTCATCTTAGGTGGCGTGGAACAAGAGACGCGGTTATTCACGGCGTTTGGAGTTAGTGGTAATCTCGTCGCTTGCGTTGATGCGACGACTTGCGAAGCGCACGGAAGATGTGCAAAAATTTTTGTTGCACGGATGCTTATCTTAGGTGGCGTGGAACATGTACGCGGTCGTTACCCGTTTGCGGTAATGGTAATCTCTTATTAGCGTTCGATGCGGATTTGGGAGGCGCACCAGCGGTGTGCAAAAATTTTTTTACATGGATGCTTTCGGCTTACTTGGCGTGGAACAAATGCCTTGATTTGTTACACGTTTGGAGTCGCGGTAATCTCGTCGCTTGCGTTCGATGCGGCTTTCGGGAAGTGCACCACGGTGTGCAAAACAATTTTGTTGCTCAGGATGCTCATCTTAGGTGGCGTGGAACAAGTGCAGAACGTTACCACGTTTGGTGTCGATGGTAATCTGCGTCGTCGTTTGATGCGGCTTTTCGGGAAGCGCCGCGAAGTGTGCAAAAAATTTAGTTGCACCGGATGCTCATCTTAGGTGGCGTGGAACAAGTGGAAGGTCGTTACCACGTTTGGAGTCGATGGTAATCTCGCCGCCGCGTTCGATTATGCGGCTTTTGGGGAAGCGAACCCGCGGTGTGCAAAAAAATTTCTTGCACGGATGCTCATCTTAGGTGGCGTGGTACAGTGCGCGGTCGTTTTTCACGTTTCCGAGTTAGTGGTAATCTTGTCGCATGTTCGATGCACAGCTTTGGGGCGCACCACAAGTGTGTAACAAATTTTGTTGCACGGATGCTCATCTTAGGTGACGTGGAACAAGTGCTTCGTTACCATGTTTGGAGTCAGGTAGTAATCTCGTCGCTTTCGATGCGGCTTTCAAAGCGCACCAGATGTGTGTAAAAAATTTTTGTTACACCGGATGCTCATCTTAGGTGGCGTGGAACAAGTGCGGTTGTTGCCACATTTGGAGTCGATGTAATCTCGTCACTAGGTGCGGCTTTTTGGGGAAGCGCACGAAGTGTGCAAAAATTTTTTTGTTGCACGGATGCTCATCTTAGGTGGCGATGGAACAAGTGCGCGGTCGTTACCACCTTTGGAGTCGATGGTAATCTAGGTACGTTTCGATGCATGGCTTTTCGGGAGCGCACCACAAGTGTGCAAAAATTTTGTTACGGATGCTCGTCTTAGGTGGCGTGAAACAAGTGCGGCCGTTACCACGTTTGCAGTAAGTGGTAATCTCTTCGCCCCGTTTCGATGCGGCTTTTCGGGAAGCACACCACAGGTGTGCAAAAATTTTGTTGCACGGATGCTCATCTTAGGTGGCGTGGAACAAGTGCACAGTTGTTACCACGTTTGGAGTCGATGTATCTCTCACCGCGTTCGATGCCCGGCTTTTGCGAAGCGCACCGAAGTGTGCAAAAATTTTTGTTGCAGGATGCTCATCTTAGGTAGCGTGGAACAAGTGCATGGTCGTTTCCGCGTTTGGAGTCGGTGGTAATCTCGTCACGTTCGATTCCGCGGCTTTGGGAGGCGCACGGAAGTGTGAAAAATTTTTATTTGCACGGATGCTTATCTTAGGTGAGTAGAACAAGTGCGGTCCGTTACCCGTTTGCGGTAATGGTAATCTCTTACATACGCGTTAGATGCGGCTTTTGAGAAAAGTACCCGCGTGTGCAAAAATTTTTGTTGCAGGAAGCTCATCTTAGGTGACGTGGAACATGTGCGCGGTCGTTACCACGTTTGGGTTGGTGGTAATCTGCGTGTACGTTTGATGCGGCTTTAGGGAAAGCGCACCAGCGATGCGCAAAAAAATTTGTTACCCGCAGGATGCTCATCATAGATGGCGTGGAACAAGTGCACGGTCATTACCACGTTTGGAGTGATTGGTAATCTGCGTTACCGCGTTCGATGCACGGCTTTCGGGGAAGCGCGCGAAGTGTGCAAAAATTTTGTTTACGCGGATGTTCATCTTAGGTGGCGTGGAACAAGTGCGCGGTTTTTACCACGTTTGGATTAATTATGCTAATTTCTTCGCACGTTAGATGCGCGACTTTTAGGGAGCGCACCACAAGTGGGCAAAAATTTGTTGCACCCGATGCTCATCTTTGGTGGCGTGGAACATGTGCATGGTCGTTTTCCGTTTTGGTCGATGGTAATCTCGTCACCGCGTTCGATGCGGCTTTTGAGCGCGCACCAAGTGTGCAAAGCGTTTTTGTTGCACGGATGCCATCTTAGGTGGCGTGGAACAAAGTGCGGTCATTATCACATTTGGAGTGGTGGTATCTGCGTCGCGTTAGATACGGCTTTGGAGCGCACACAAGTGTGCAAAAAATTTGTTGCACGGATGCTCATCACGAGGGGTGTGCATGTTTCCACGGAACAATCTCGTGCGTTCAATTTTGGGGATTTTTTATGGCACCGGATTGGAGGCGATGGAACAAGATGTTACCGTTTGAGAGTCAGTCGCTCTACGTTAGTTGCCGCGCTTTTGGGCGCACCACAATGTGCAAAAAATTTGTTGCACGGATGCTCATCTTAGGTGGCGTGGAACAAGAACACGGTTGTTACCACATTTGGAGTTAGTGGTAATCTCGTCATACGTTCGATGCATGGCTTTGGGGAAGCGCACCAGAGGTGTCAAAAAATTTTTGTTGCAACGGATGCTCATCTTGGTGACGTGGAACAAGTGCACGGTCGTTTACCACGTTTGGGTCGGTGGTAATCTCGTCCGCGCATTTGATGCACGGCTTCGAGGCGCTACAAATGTGCAAAAAAATTTTTTGCGGATGCTCATCTTAGGTGACGTGGAACAAAGAACGCGGTTTATTCACGGCGTTTGAGTTAGTGGTAATCTCGTCGCCGCGTTGATGCACGACAACCAAGGCGCACGGAAGATGTGCAAAAAATTTTGTTGCACGGATGCTTATCTTAGGTGACGTGGAACATGTACGCGGTCGTTACCGTTTGCAGTAATGGTAATCTCTTACGCCGCGTTCGATGCGCGGATTTGGGGAAGCGCTGCACTGGTGTGCCGCGGTTTTGTTACACCGGATGCTCAGCTTACTTGGCGTGGAACAAGTGCGGTTGTTACCCGCGTTTGGTCGTCATGACAATCTCGTCGCCCGTTCGATGCGGCTTTAGGGGAAGTGCACCAGCGGTGTGCAAAACAATTTTGTTTGCTCGGATGCTCATCTTAGGTGGCGTGGAACAAGTGCAAGAAGCGTTACCACGTTTGGTGTTAGATGTGGTAATCTGGTCGATGCGTTTGATGCGGCTTTTTGGAAAGCGCCTTACGAAAGTGTGCAAAAATTTGAATTACACGGGATGCTCATCTTAGGGTGGCGTGGAACAAGTGCAAGGTCGTTACCCCGCGTTTGGAGTAAATTAGTAATCTCGCCGCCGCGTTGATATGCGGCTTTTGAGCGGACCCGCGGGTGTGCAAAAAATTTCTTGCACAGATGCTCATCTTAGGTGGCGTGGTACAAGTCTTGTGATGCGTTTTCACGCGTTGGTTAGTGGTAATCTTGTCCATGTTCGATGCGGCTTTTTGGGAAGCGCACCACAAGTGTGTAACAAAAATTTTGTTGCACGGATGCTCATCTTAGGTGACGTGGAACAAGTGCGGTCGTTACCATGTTTGGAGTCAGTGGTAATCTGCGTCGCGTTCGATGCGGCTTTCAGCGCACCAGATGTGTGTAAAAATTTTTGTTGCACGGATGCTCATCTTAGGTGGCGTGGAACAAGTGCGATTTTATTGCCACATTTGGAGTCGATGGTAATCTCGTCACTTTCGTTCGATGCGGCTTTCAGGAAGCGCACCAAGTGTGCAAAAATTTTTTTGTTGCACCAGATGCTCATCTTAGGTGGCGTGGAACAAGTGCGCGATTAGATCGTTACCACCTTTGGAGTCGATGGTAATCTGCGTCCACCGTTCGATGCACGCTTTAGGGAAGCGCACCACAAGTGTGCAAAAATTTTGTTGCACGGATGCTCATCTTGATGACACGTGGAACAGGTCTTGTGCCATTACCACATTTGCGGTCGGTGGTAATCTCTTCACCACGTTCGATGCGGCTTTGGGGCACACCGCAGTGTGCAAAAAATTTTGTGCACGGATGCTCATCTTAGGTGACGTGGAACAAGTGCGGTTGTTTACCCGCGTTTGCCGATTGATCAGTATCTTGTCACCGCGTTCGTGCGGCTTTGCAAGCGCACTGCGAAGTGTGCAAAAAATTTTGTTGCACGGATGCTCATCTTGAGGTAACGCGTGGAACAAGTGCATGGTCGTTTCCACGTTTGGAGTCCCGTGGTAATCTCGTCACCTTAAATTTGCCTCCGCGGCTTTCGGGAGCGCACGGAAGTGTGAAAAAAAATTTTGTTGCACCGGATGCTTATCTTAGGTGAGGATTAGGAACAAGTGCGGTCGTTACCCACGTTTGCGGTAATGGTAATCTCTTCGCCCGTTAAATGCGGCTTTCGGGAAGAGTACCACGGTGTGCAAAAAATTTTGTTGTTGCACCGGAAGCTCATCTTAGGTGGCGTGGAACATGTGCCGCGGTCGTTACCCGCGTTTGGAGTTGGTGAGTATCTCGCTCATCCGCGTTTGATACGCGGCTTTGGGGAAAGCACCAGTGGTCTGCAAAAAATTTGTTTACTTGCCCGGATGCTCATCATAGATGGCGTGGAACAAGTGCGGTCATTACCACGTTTGGAGTCGGTGGTAATCTCGTCACGTTGATGCATAGCTTTTCGGGAAGCGAACCAAGGTGGTAAAAAATTTGGTTGCGGATGCTCATCTTAGAGTGACGTGGAACAAGTGGAAGGTCGTTACCACGTTTGGGTCAGTGGTAATCTCGCCATGCGTTCGATATGCGGCTTTGGAAGAAAAAAAAAGCCACGGTGTGCAAAAAATTTCTTGCACGGATGCTCATCTTGGTGACGTGGTACAAGTGCCGGCGGTGGATTTTTCACGTTTGAGTTAGTGGTAATCTTGGCAGCCATGTTGCGTGCACGCAGCTTTCGGGGAGCGCACCACAAGTGTGTAACAAAATTTTGTTGCACCGGATGCTCATCTTAGGTGGCGTGGAACAAGTGCCCGCGTGCGTTACCATGTTTGGAGTCCGGTGGTAATCTCGTCACATGCGTTCGATGCGGCTTCCGAGGAAAAGCGCGCAGTGTGTAAAAAATTTTGTTGCACGGATGTCATCTTAGGTAGCGTGGAACAAGTGCGGTTATTTGCCACATTTGGAGTCGGTGGTAATCTCGTCACTTTCGTTCGATTTGACTTTCAGGAAAGCGCGCAGTGTGCAAAAATTTTTGTTGCACCGATGCTCATCTTAGGTGGCGTGGAACAGAGTGCGGTCGTTACCGCTGGAGTCGGTGGTAATCTCGTCGCTTGCGTTGATGCGGCTTTCGGGAAGCGCACCACAAGTGTGCAAAAAATTTTTGTTACGCGGATGCTGCGTCTTAGGTGACGTGGAACAAGTGCGGCCATTACCCATTTGCGGTAAGTATGGTAATCTCTTACATACGTTCGATGCGGCTTTCGAAGCACACCGCGGGTGTGCAAAAAAGCCTGTTGCGGATGCTCATCTTAGGTGACGTGGAACAAGTGCGATTGTTACCGCGTTTGCCGTCCGACCAATCTCTCTCACGTTCGATGCGGCTTTTCGCGGCTTGCCGAAGTGTGCAAAAAAAAATTTGTTGCACGGATGCTCATCTTAGGTAGCGTGGAACAAATGCATGGTGCGTTTCCCGTTTGGGTCGATCGAATCTCGTCACCACGTTCGGCCTTGCGGCTTTCGGGGAGCGCACGAAGTGTGAAAAAAATTTTTGTTACACGGGATGCTTATCTTAGGTGAGGTAGAACAAGTGCGGTCGTTACCCGTTTGCGTAATGGTAATCTCTTGCTTGCATTCGATGCGGCTTCGGGGAAGAGTACCGCGGGTGTGCAAAAAATTTTTGTTGCAGGAAGCTCATCTTAGGTGGCGTGGAACATGTGCGCGGTCGTTACCACGTTTGGAGTTGGTGGTAATCTCATCGCACGTTTGATGCGGCTTTCGGGAAAGCGCACCACTGGTCTGCAAAAAATTTGTTGCACGGATGCTCATCATAGATGGCGTGGAACAAGTGCACGGTCATTACCACGTTTGAGTCGAGTGGTAATCTCGTCACACGTTCGATGCATAGCTTTCGGGAAACGAACCAGAAGTGTGCAAAAAAATTTTGTTGCACCGGATGTTCATCTTAGGTGACGTGGAACAAGTGCACGGTCGTTACCACGTTTGGAGTCGGTGCTAATTTAGGTCGCACGTTCGATGCGGCTTTCGGGAAGCGCACCACAAGTGTGCAAAAAAAAATTTGTTGCACCCGATGCTCATCTTAGGTGACGTGGAACAAGTGCATGGTCGTTTTCACGTTTGGAGTCAGTGGTAATCTCGTCACGTTCGATGCACGGCTTTTACGAAGCGCACCAGAAGTGTGCAAAACGTTTTGTTGCACGGATGCTCATCTTAGGTGGCGTGGAACAAGTGCTACGGTCATTATCGCGTTTGGAGTCGGTGGTAATCTCGTCGCTGCGTTCGATGCCGCGGCTTTTCGGGAAGCGCACCACAAGTGTGCAAAAAATTTGTTGCACCAGATGCTCATCCTAGGTGACGTGGAACAAGTGCATGGTCGTTACCACATTTGGAGTTAGTGGTAATCTCGTCGCCCGCGTTCAATGCACGGCTTTCAAGCGCACCCGAAGTGTGTAAAAATTTGTGCACCCGGATGCTCGGCTTAGGTGGCGTGGAACAAGTGTGCGGTCGTTACCACGTTTGGAGTCGTGGTAATCTCGTCGCCTGCGTTCGATGCGGGGGGAGCGCACCACAAATGTGCAAAAAAAAATTTGTTGCACCGTATGCTCATCTTAGGTGACGTGCAACAAGGGCACGGTTGTTACCACATTTGGAGTTAGTGGTAATCTCGTCGCACGTTCGATGCCTGGCTTTGGGGAAGCGCACGAAGTGTGCAAAAATTTTTGTTACAGCGGATGCTCATCTTAGGTGGCGGCGTGGAACAAGTGTCGCGGTGGGTTACCGCGTTTGGAGTCAGTGGTAATCTAAATTATGCGTTGATGCGGCTTTTAGGGAAGCGCACCACAAATGTGCAAAAATTTTTGCACGGATGCTCATCTTAGGTGGCGTGGAACAAAGAGGCACGGTTGATACGACATTTGGAGTTAGTGGTAATCTGCGTCGCCGTTCGATGCGACAGCCATGGCACAGAGGTGTGCAAAAATTTTGTTGCACGGATGCTATCTTAGGTGACGTGGAACATGTACGCGGTCGTGACCACGTTTGCGGTAATGGTAATCTCTTACGCCTGCGTTCGATGCACGGATTTGAGCGCACCACAGGTGTGCAAAAAATTTTGTTACATCGATGCTCAGCTTGCCAGCGTGGAACAAGTGCGGCGGTTGTTACCCGCGTTTGCGGAGTCATGGTAATCTCGTCGCCGCGTTCGATGCGGCTTTCGGGAAGTGCACCAGGGTGTGCAAAACAATTTTGTTGCTCCGGATGCTCATCTCTTAGGTGGCGTGGAACAAGTGCAGGATCGTTACCCGCGTTTGGTGTCGATGGTAATCTCGTCGATCGTTTGATGCGGCTTTCGGGAAAGCGCCGCGAGAAGTGTGCAAAAAATTTGAGTTGCACGGATGCTCATCTTAGGTGACGTGGAACAAGTGCAAGGTCGTTACCACGTTTGGAGTCGATGGTAATCTCATCGCATGCGTTCGATGTACGGCTTTCGGGAAGCAGACCACAGGTGTGCAAAAAATTTCTTGCACCAGATGCTCATCTTAGGTGACGTGGTACAAGTGCGCGCGGTCGTTTTCACGTTTCGAGTTAGTGGTAATCTTGTCGCATGTTCGATGCACAGCTTTTCGGGAAAGCGCACCACAAGTGTGTAACAAAATTTTGTTACGCAGGATGCTCATCTT
>JADLZL010000070.1:0-13202 GCA_015844335.1 Chrysopogon serrulatus | reverse complement strand
CCTCCTTCGCCAAGATCGAGGCGGACTCTCCGCAGGCGGCGCCCGCCATCGGCATTGCAGCGTCATGCAAGACAGAACCGCCGCCCTCGCCCAGGGCCTCGGCACAAAGAGAGAAGAAGTCCACCCTTCACCTGGTGCTCCGCCTTCACGGTGGCACGGCAGCGTCTCGTCTTCATCGGCAAGCAGCTAGAGGATGGCCGCACCCTTGCGGACTACAACATCCAGATGGAGCCCCAAGGCCTCAGCAGGATGAGGCGGCGCCCACCACCGTCTTTCTTGTTCAAACACGGTACTGTAGGGCCCGTCCCTCCCCTTCCGGCTATAAAAGGGGGGACGGAAGTCATACAAGGGGGAAACATAACCAAGCAAGTCTAGCAATCACCTTGGCACACACATTCACTCATTTCATACGAGACTTGGGACAGTTCCCTCAATTCACCAGCCTGTACACCCTACCTACAGGCACCTTGGTGCAGGATAATACAAATTCTTCTTGTGTTCTTCTTGCACACCATCCGGGGTTGGGAGCACGCACGTAAATTCACTTGTTGGTACTAGGACCACTAGTTTTAGCACCGACAGTTGGCGCGCTAGGTAGGGGCTGTGCATGTTCCGCCTCCTTTCCCGCAGAACTCCCGGATGGCCAGCGGACGTGATGTCGTTTCGCGTGGACGTTTCGACCCCGACTCTCCCCTCTTTCGGCCGCTGGAGCCGGGGACCCTGATCCGGTTCGGTGAGCTTAAGTTCGTGTCGACTGGAAACCAGTTTGACATGGAGCTCCTCCCGACTGGGCCTCAGGGACCCCTCAACGCGGCCCCAGCGGGTTCGTCACCAGCCCGGCGCAGGAGGCACCGCCGCGCACGCTCTCGTCGTGCACGACGGACTCCTAACGATGTCGGAGGCCTGGAGGAGGGCATCGCAGTGCTGCAGCTGGGCGACGCCATTCAAGGAGCCGCCCAGCCGCCACACCTGCCATTCGGCATGACCAACGCCGCCGCTAAGAGCGCGGCACTGGTCACCACTACCGTGGAGGCCCGGAGGAGACGTCCACGTCGCCGGAGGCGCCCGACGAAGCACCCCAGCGCGGACATCCCCAACGGATCCATCCACGCCTACGAGGAGTGGTTAATCAGGCAGGAGGAGCAGCGGCGCCATGACGGCGCGCGCTACGTCCACCCAATCCGACGCTACCTCGAGGAAACGGCGCCCAGGGGGTCCATCCCGGGGCATGCCTACGCTTTCGGCAGCCCCGACTCTGACTCCTCAGGTGACATGTACGACCCGACGCGCGAGTGCTTCCACGTGGAGGTTCGTGACCTCAACGCCAACGGTCGCGGCGACGACGAGGAGGCGGGATCGTGACCCTAGGCACGCTCCTGACCGCTCCGATGGTTGCGACTCGGTGGATCCCAACACCTCCGACCACAGGGAAAGCGGACCCTACCACCGGCAACCACTCCAAGGGCGGAGGATCCGGCAGCCGCGCCGGGGCCCGCCCGGCACCGCCGAGCAAATCCACGCGACCTCGAGCCAAGCTCGACCATGACCATCTTCAGTCAGCGAGAAAATAGACGAGCTCGAGCGTGGCTACCGTACGGTGCTCAACACAAGCCCCACGGCGCGACAGCGCGCTCGCGACGTCCACCGGAGGATCGTCAACGATGAAGGGGGCGAGCGCCCTCCCATTTTCCAGCGAGCAAGCGAGAACGTCGCGGGCTGCAGCCACAAGCTCCCAGCGATGCGAGAGCCCTCCACCCCGGAGAACGCCCGCATCCGCGATGAGATGTGGGACTACATCGAGACTGCTGCGATCCAGCAGGCTGAGAGCTCAGCCTCACGCCACCGCGCACAAAAGGATGAGGAGCCCGGGGGCGCTCCCCGGGAGGAGCGCGAGGCCTCGGTCCATCGAGGGAACCTTCACAAGCCGGCCCGTGGCGCATCCAGGACAACCGTGGTAGCCTCGACGACGGCGACGCGCGCAACATCGTAAAGGGAGGCAAGGGCGCGAGACCTCAGCGACCGCCAGACGCGCAGGGGGCGGCCGGCGCGACTACGACGACGACCACGACGACGCGGACCCCTCGCCTCGCGCCTTCGGCCGGGAGATCCCGCAGCCGCTGGGTTCCCCTTCCCAAGCGCCCGACCCGCCAACCTCACCAAATACTCGGAGACAAACCTCGAGGTTTGGCTCAAACGACTACCGCCTCGCGTGCCAGTGGGCGGGGCGGACGACGACAAGCTCATCATCCGCAACCTTCCTCTTCACACAGGCGACGCCCGCTCGGGCCTTGGCTGGGAGCACCTTCCCGCCCGCACGATCTACGGCCCAGGCGACCTGGTCAAGGTCTTTGTGGGCAACTTCCAGGGCACGTACGTACGCCCCGGGAACTCCAGGGATCTCCGCAGCTGCCGCCAGAAGCCCGACGAGTCACTCCGCGCCTTCATCCGCCGCTTCTCCAAGAAGTGCACCGAGCTGCCCAACGTCGCCAGCGCCGCCATCATCAGCGCGTTCCTTGACGGGACTACCTGCAAGGAGCTGGTCCACGAGTTGGGCCGGAAGATGCCTTCCACCGCCAACGAGCTGTTCGAGGTGGCCACTAACTTCGCCTCCAGCGAGGAAGCGGTGGGGGCCATCTTCCGCGGCGCCGTCAGCAAGGGAAAGCAGAAGGATGAAGGAACTAACGCGGCTGCAAGCCGCGGCCAGAAGAAGAGCAAGAGGGGCAAGCGGAGAGGCAAGCATGGCAAGAAGGAAGAGGACTCCGAGGACGAGCTCGTTGCCGCAGCTGAACGCAAGGCACCCCGAGGCCCCCTGGGGCCCGGGGCGTTCGACGACATGCTCAAGAAGCCGTGCCCTTTCCACAAATTCCCCATCAAGCACACCATGGGGGAGTGTGACTTGGCCTGCCGATTCTACCAGAAGCTACCCCCGCCCGAGGACAAGAGGAAGAAGGAGAAGGAGGACGAAGGCAAGGGCGACGGGTTCCCGGAGGTCCGCGACGTCTTCATAGTTATTGGAGGCCTCCCGGCGAATCTCACCCGGCGCCAGATCAAGCATGAGCGCCGAGAGGTGTTCTCGATGCGCCCATACGGCCGCGGTACCTCCCATGGTCGGCCGACGCCATCACCTACGGCATCGGCGACCACCCGCTCGTGCCCGAACCCGGGAGGTATCCGCTCGTGGTGGACCCCGTCGTCGGCAACGTACGGCTCATCAAGATGCTGATGGACGGCGGCAGCGCCCTCAACATCCTCTACTCCGAAATCCTCAGCCTGCTGGGGATGGAGCGCCCTCAACTCCGACCTTCCAACTCCCCCTTTCAGGGGATCGTGCCGGGCAAGCGAGCATGGCCCCTCGGGCAGATCGACCTCCCCGTCGTCTTTGGGACACCATCCAACTTCCGTAAGGAGGTCATCACCTTCGACGTGGTTGATTTTCGAGGAGCCTATCACGGTATCCTCAGGCGTCCCGCGTACGCAAAGTTCATGGCGGTCCCGAACTACATGTACCTCCTCCTCAAGATGCCGGGCCCCAACGGCGTCATCACCATTGGCTCCTCCTACGAGCACGCGTTCAACTGCGACATGGAGGCGATCGAGCACGCTGAGGCCATGGCCGTCTCCGAGGCTCTCGACTCCAAGCGCCACGCCGGCACCTTCGAGCCGTCCGATGGAGTAAAGGAGGTCCCGCTGGATCCTCCACCTCGTCCGGCAAGACGGTGAAGATCTGCAATTCCCTCGACCCCAAATAGGAAGCAGTGCTCATCAACTTTCTCTGCGCGAACATCGACATCTTCGCGTGGAGTCCCTCGGACATGCCAGGCATTCCGAGGGATGTTGCCGAGCACTCCCTTGATATCCGGGCTGGGTCCAGACCGGTGAAACAGCGTCTGCGCTGATTCGACAAAGAGAAGCGCAGGGCCATCGGCGAGGAGGTGAACAAGCTTTTGGCGGCTGGATTCATCAAGGAAGTGTTCCACCCCGAGTGGTTGTCTAATCCTGTAATGGTTAGGAAAAAGAGTGGGAAATGGAGGATGTGTGTAGACTACACTAGTTTAAATAAAGCATGTCCGAAGGTCTCTTTTCCTTTACCGCGCATTGATCAGATAGTCGATTCCACCTCGGGATGTGAGCTCTTATCCTTCCTTGATGCTTACTCCGGCTACCACCAAATAAAGATGAAGGAGTCCGACCAGCTCGTGACGTCCTTCATCACTCCCTTCGGCATGTACTGCTACGTGACGATGCCCTTCGGGCTCAGGAACGCAGGGGCCACGTATCAGCGGTGCATGCAGGGCGTTTTCGGCGACCACATCGGCGAGACTGTGGAGGCCTACGTCGACGACATCGTGGTCAAGACAAAAAGGGGCGACGACCTCATCTCCGACCTCAAGATCGCTTTTCAGTGCCTTACGGCCAAAAGCGTCAAGCTCAATCCTGAGAAGTGTCTTCGGGGTCCCCTGAGGCATGCTCCTTGGGTTCATCATCTCCAAACGTGGCATCGAGCCCAACCCGGAGAAGGTGACCGCGGTGACAAACATGGGGCCAATCAAGGACCTGAAGGGCGTGCAGCGGGTCATGGGCTGCCTCGCAGCTCTCAGCCGCTTTATCTCACGGCTTGGCGAGAAGGGCTTGCCCCTGTATCGCCTCCTGAGGAAGTCCGAGCGCTTCTCCTGGACCTCTGAGGCCCAGGAGGCCCTCGACAAGCTCAAGACCGCCCTCACCAGCGCCCCGATTCTTGTCCCACCTGCCGAAGGAGAACCTCTCCTCCTGTATGTAGCTGCGACCACCTAGGTGGTCAGCGCGGCCATCGTTGTCGAGAGACAGGAGGAGGGCCACACACTGCCGGTCCAGAGGCCGGTCTACTTCATCAGCGAGGTGTTGTCTGAGACCAAGATCCGCTACCCACAGATCCAAAAGCTACTCTACGCGGTGGTCCTGACGCGGCGCAAGCTTCGGCACTACTTCGACGCTCATCCCGTGACAGTAGTCTCTTCCTTCCCGTTGGGAGAGATCCTCCAGAACCGGAAAGTCTCGGGGCGGGACGCCAAGTGGTCTGTCGAACTCATGGGAGAGGCCCTCTCCTACGCGCCAAGGAAGGCCATCAAGTCCCAAGTCTTGGCCGATTTCCTCACGGAGTGGACCGACACCCAACTTCCTCCGCCCCAGCTTCAGGTGGAATGCTGGACGATGTACTTCGATGGGTCCCTGATGAAGACCGGAGCTGGCACCAGCCTCCTCTTCGTCTCGCCCCTCGGGGTGCATATGCGGTACGTAATCCGCCTTCACTTCCCAGCGTCAAATAATATGGCAGAGTATGAAGGCCTGCTCAACGGGTTGAAGATCGCCATCGAACTTGGCGTCAAGCGCCTCGACGTCCGAGGGGACTCGCAGCTCGTCATTGACCAGGTCATGAAGGACTCAAGCTGCCACGACCCCAAGATGAATGCGTACTGCAAGGCGGTACGTGCCCTGGAGGACAAGTTTGACGGCCTCGAGCTCAACCATGTCGTCCGAAAAAACAACGAAGCCGCCGACGAGCTCGCCAAGATCGCCGCTGGAAGACCCCCGGTTCCCCCCGACGTCTTCGCCAGGGACCTCACGGCCCCCTCCGTCGCTTTTGGCGGGCAAGCCGAGGCCTCGAAGGCTCGCTCCGACCCTCCCTCGGGAGCTGGGGAGACTCCCGATGCCCCCTCTGCATCCGAGGCCCCGCCGGTTTCCGAGACATCCTCGGCATCGCGTGTCGAAGTCATGGAGATTGACGGAGAGGACCCAGAGGCCGAGCCCAGGCCAGACTGGAGGAAACCGTACCTCGACTGGATCGTCCGAGGCACCCTCCCTGAGGACTTCAACCAAGCTAGGCGTATCGCAAGGAGAGCGAAGTCCTTCGTCGTTATCGAGGACGAGCTCTACAAGTGAAGCCCCTCGGGGGTCCTGCAGCGGTGCCTCACAGTCAAAGAAGGCCTCACCCTCGTCCGCGAGATCCACGCCGGCGTGTGCGGCCACCACGCCGCCCCCTGATCCCTCGTTGGCACCGCTTTCCGACAAGGGTTCTACTGGCCGACCGCGGTCGCCAACGCCACCGAGGTGGTACGCACCTGCGAGGGGTGCCAGTACTATGCCCGGCAGACGCATCTGCCGGCTCAAGCCCTCCAGACCATCCCGATCACGTGGCCTTTCGCCGTGTGGGGTTTGGATCCGGTGGGGCCCCTCAAGAAGGCGCCCGGGGGCTTCACGCACCTGCTTGTCGCCATCGACAAGTTCTCCAAATGGATTGAGGCACGCCCCGTCACCAACATCCGATCCCAGCAGGCGGTGCTCTTCTTCACCAACGTCGTCCATCGGTTCGGGGTCCCAAACTCCATCATCACCGACCATGGCACTCAGTTCACAGAGGCAAAGTTCCGAGATTTCTGCGACGAGCATCAGATACGCATTATCTGGTCCTCGGTGGCGCACCCCCAGACGAACGGCCAGGTGGAACGGGCGAACGGGATGATACTGCAGGGACTGAAGCCTCGGATCTTCAACAAGCTGGGCAAGTTTAGAAAAAGGTGGCTCGACGAACTGCCCTCGGTCCTCTGGAGCTTGAGAACGACGACAAGCAGAGCCATAGGGTTCACTCCCTTCTTCCTGGTATACGGCGCCGAGGCTATGCTGCCCACTGACTTGGAGTTTGGGTCTCCGAGGCTCAAGGCCTACGATGAGGCTCAAGGCCTACGATGAGCAGAGCCATAGGGTTCACTACCCTGGGAGGAGCCCTTCATCATCGCAGAGGTCCTCAAGCCGGGCACCTACAAGCTGGCCAACGAGGAGGGCGAAATCCTTGACAACGCCTGGAACATCCAACAGCTACGTCGCTTCTACCCTTGAATCTTCCAAGCATTGTACATACGCTTTGTACATTTGACCAAACAAGTTTAAGCCCTTGGGCGTTTTCACAAGACTATCCATCCTGTCCTCAATAGGGCTCAGGGAGACTTGTTTTTGACTTTATCAAAATCAAGCCTCCCTCCGGGGGCTAGAAAGGGGGGAACCCCCTCCTGGAAAGCACCCTGCAAAAACTCCTTTTTGGTTTTTCTGGCTATCCTTCGTAAACTCTACGTTCCTGAAGGATTCGCGTATTTAGTTAAAGGCACGACCGAGAGTACCCCGAGGCCAGAGGCGGCCGAGCCGCGAGCCCAGCTACGCCCGAGCGCTACGGTACCTCCGCTTGCAGCCCTCAGCCACAAGGGGGGCTCCGAGCCTCGCGGGGAAGTCACTTATTACGAAAAGGCAACGGGGCCGTGACAATCAACGCGACCCCTACCTTCGGCTAAAGGGCGACTTACGGCTGCAAAGCCTCCCCCAACTAAGTAACGAACACCACGGAAGGGAAACACAGAGACAATGAAAGAATCAGCATAACAAACAGAAGGCCTCGACGGGCCAGAATCTTAGTCAACATAAACAAAACAAAATATTAATCAAGTTTGTTTTTTACATGGGCACACTCGGCCCGAATCGCAGAAATTACTGGGGGGCATCCGACCCCCCTCTGGCGCCGGCATCGGCATCCGCGGCGTCGGCAGCATCGGCCCTTTCGGCGGCACCAGGAAGGATAGCCGCCTGGAAGTGGCCGACCAGCGCAGACGTGGCCTCTTCAGCCCGATGAAGCAGCTCGGCGAACACCTCCTTTTCGTGGCCCTCCTCGTCCTCGGCAACGACAAGCCCCTCGGAAATCTTGGGGAGGTCGAGGTTGTAGTGAGAGAGGGCTATCGCCGGGGGGTGTGCGACACGCCGGTCCGCAGGCCGGACGAAAGGCGGCACAGTCGCGCGCCTCCACTCGTCTGGGCAACGCCCCCAGGCGCCCGGTGGGCTGCTGCCGGCGGGCTCGCCGGCCCTCAACCACCATGCAAACAGCTCGGACCTTCTCCTTCAAGGCGTCGAGCTCGCCCTGAGCGGAGGAGTAGGCCACCCGCGCTGCGACAAGGGCCGCCCCTTGCTCCAACGACTTCTTCTTCAGCTCTGCATCCCCCGGGGGTCAACCTCTAAACAGCGGGGCAAGAACATGAATGCCCAAGCACAAGACTTACCTTCCGTCCGCACCACCTCCTCTGCCAGCTGCGCCTGGAGCCCGATGGCCTCGTTCAGCGCTTGACCGAGTTCGGCCCGCATCATGGTGACATCGTCGACAAAGAGCTGGTGATCAGTTTCCATGTTGACCAGGTTCTCCGACAACGTCCCAATGGTGTTGGACGACTCGACAAGCGCCGTCCTCATCACCTCCTTTTCGGCTCGAAGCCGGTCGAGCTCCGACGAGTGCTCCCGAGCCCTGGAGGCCTCAACCTTCAGGTCCGACACAAGGAGGCGGAGGTCGGCGTTCTCCTCGTTCCGAGCGGTTAACTCGGCGTGCAGCCGGTTTACCTCCTGCCGCTGAAGATAGAGGGCCTCGTCAAGGCCAGCCCTACATCGGAGAAACTGCGATTTCTCCTGGAAGAAATTCGCCAGATCCTGTGACAAGCCAAAGACCGGCGGATTAGCCACCTCCGGATGCCCGTGTGAAGGTAAGGGTTCGAACATCTATAATACCTTCAGCATGTCGGGGAGGTCCCTTGAGAAGATCGGCGAGAGCAGATGGAGCAGGTCGTCGGCCGACTGAACGAACTTACCAGTCTGCTCCCACCGAGTGCACTCCAAGGCATCATCCAGCACATAGACTGGCCGGCCCTCCGGAATGCCGGTGGTCGACCAGACCATCCGCGGCGGCCCCTCTCGGAGCACGCCGAAGCGAACCACCTCCCGGCTCGAGGACCCCTCGGCGAGCACCGCGATCGATGACCCTGCACGATCGCCAGCGGAGGAGGCCGTGTCCACAACGACCGCCTCTTCCCCTGCGAGGGGGCGGTCTCCTCTGAGGAGGGGATCTCCACCACCTCCCGCGTCGAGGCATGGCTCAAGGACGGGGCTGGCGCCTGTTCCTCCATGACCACGTCGGAGGCGGTCACCAGGGCAGGCGCCGCCATAGCTTCCACGGCGGGCGTCACCGAGACCTCCGTACCAGGAGCCTGTGTCTCCTCTCCGCCACGGGCAGGGGGCGGCTCCCTGGTCACCGACGCCTCAATCGCCTCTCCCTCGCTCGCCGGCGGCGACGCCACCGTAGAGGCAGAGGGGGCGCTCACCATCCTGGCCCCACGCCTCGGCTGCTTACGTGGAGCAAGTGGCGGGCGGAGCCGGGGCTGTCTTGCGTTTTTTTTTTGGCTAGGCGGCGGTAAGGGCAGGACGGAAGGGCAAAAGAAACGGCGGCGGCGGAAAAACTCAAAAGGGAGAGACGCTTACCCGCTGACGGGCGGCTGAAACGATCGGCTCGCCGGAGCCGCGCTCGTCGGGGTTCCGACTTGGGGTGTACTCGGCCCGCGCGGCCTTGGGGTCGCGGGGCACAGAGTACCCGCCCTCCGGCGCCGCCTGCTCCTCCGGCGGGGGCGGTGCCTCCCTCGGCGGATCTCACCACCACCTCAAAGCTGCTCCTCGGGCGCATCCGAGCCGCCCCAGACCGGGCTGGCCGGCGCAGGCGACCCGGAAGGGGGCCCATCCCGGCAAACGGGGTTCACGCCTCCGACCGCTCCGGCCCGGGGCACCGGCGAGCGAGGGGCAGAGGTGGCGTCCTCCGGCCCGCCACGGCAGCCACCCGCCTCTTCATGAAAGGCGATGCGGCTCGGGCTCAGCATGCAACCCCCGGCTCGAGGACGCCGAGGCCTGCGTTCTGGTCGTCTCCGCTGTCCGCCTCTGCGGCGCGTCGCCGGGGGTTGGGGGCCGAATTGATGACTCTTTCAGCCTCTCAGCCTCCATGAAGCCGAGGAAATCGTAATCCTCCTCCTCGTCATCCTCATCATCATCATCAGCGTCGGAGGTGTCGGAGGGTGTCGGCTCTCGGGGGAGTCCCTCATCCTCCTGCCGGCGCCGCAGCTTCTCCAGATCGCGCCGCTTGTTCTCCCTGCGGACATTCCTGTCCGACTTCTTCTTCTTCCTCTCCCTCTGCTGCTCCGCGAGGGCCTTGTTCTTCTCGTTCTCTGCGGAGATGGAGGGCTTGGACGCTCTCAGCTTTCCGGCCAATCCCTGCGAAGAAAAAGTGCAAGATGAGGACAAAAGTGAGGAGGCGAGCAACAACCAACCACAAGACTCACCACGGAGATGGCATGCGGGTGGGGGCGCATCAGCGACCTTATATAGAGGCCGGAAACGTCTGCCACCGACACCGCCTTTTTCGTCCGTTCGACGATCTCGTCGTGCTCGAGGTTGACGGACGACATCCTCGCCACGGGCCAGGGGCTGTCTCCCCTCATGTCAAACAGGCAGGGCCGCCTCTCCATGAGGGGCAGGACTCGCCGTGGAAAGGCGGCGGCGACGACCCCGCATCCCAGCCCCTTGCGGGGACAGCATCCTCAATCGCGGCGGAACACCTTCTCGATTGGGATGGTCCTCCCCTGGGGGCCATCTCCTCCTTCCACCTCGCGGGCTCCGCGTCGAACACCCTCCCGGTATAAGCAGGCAAATGACCGCGCTCGTTCCGGAGGTAGAACCACTTCGCGCGCCAGCCGCGGTTGGAAGTGGCAAGCTTCGCCGGGATATATGAATCCCGGTGGCGCGACCGCAACTGCAGCATGCAGCCGCCGGCGCGGATGGCCGTCCTCTTCCCCTTCTCAACGCCCTTGAGGTAGAGGGCGCCCTCGAAGAAGTGGAGCCAGAGATCCCAGTGGGCCTCGACCCCGAGAAAACCCTCACACAAGGCGACGAACACCGCCAGGTGAGTGATGGAGTTGGGGTTGAGGTGCTGCAGCTCCAGGCCGTAGTACTCGAGGATGGCCCGCAAGAATCGACCCACCGGCATTCCGAACCCGTTCTCATGGAACGCCGTGAAGCTCACGACGTACCCCTGAGGCGGGTGCGGAGTCAGATGGTCGGCCGGCGGGACGATCCACTCCAGCGAGGCTGCGTCGGCACAGGGGCGAAGAAGCCCCTTCCCCACGAGCGTCACCAGCTCTGGCAGCGTCACGGCGCTCGTCTCCCACTCCTCCACGCCGACAATCTCAGGTCTCGACGCCATGACAACGGCGGGCTGGGCAGGTGCAGGCGAGTGCTTTCTCCTCTCGCTCCCTCTCTCTCTCTCTCAGCAGTGCCGGGCAGATGGCGATGACGGAGGGAGCAAACGTGGGCGCAAGAACGAGAAAGGCGAGAAGGTGGGCCGACGCGGCCGCCGCACAGGTATTTATACCCAACGCGCTCCCCCTTCTTTCCATTAAATGCGTATCGGCTCACGATCACGCCTACTCGGCTCTGCGGCGTGCACGACCCGGCGCCTGCACCACGAGCAGACCCGCAACCACACGGGCTCGGCGCCACCCTACCTTGGCGCTGCACGGCTCGCCCCGCACAAAAAATAAAGGGCGGGGCCCGGGCCTGCCACCGCGTGGCCCCAGCAGAAGCCGCGGCGCCGCACATCCCATCGCCCGTGGAGCCCACGGCCACATGCGCGGCGACACGCCACGGCGGGGAAAGTGGGGCCCGCCACTTCCTGGCGGTGCTCAGCGTCCCGTGCCGACCGCTGGAAAAGCGCCCACGCCCCGCGGCACGTGAAAGCGGCGGTTTTTTCTCCACGAGGGAGCCCGGGCGACGGCCCATTTGATCCCGAGGAACAAAGGCTGGCCCATCTTGGGGTTCGACAGCCACCTCGGGGCAACAGAGTCGGGAGCAGCTCGGACGGCCTCATACACAGCCTGGCCCCGCGCAGAAGTGGGGGCCGCCCCGCAGCGGCATCCGAGGCCAGCATGGCAGCCGAGCAGGGGATCCCGCGGGAGAGCATCGAGCCCTCGGGACCCCCGGCGGACGGGACCCGAGCCCGCCTCAGCACACCGTGCGGCTCCTATGAACCCCGCCTCGCCCAAACAACCCCTAGCTTAACGGGGCACAGGCGGTTCACTTGGATTCACCCGTTAACAGCTCACCGGACCTGGTCGTGTTCGACGCTCGTCGACGGAAGCACGATGGGGGTCCACCCTCCTCCCTGCGGAAGGGACGCTGAGGTGCGTAAAAACGATGACTGAGTACTACTCGGATTCCCCTCGTCATCACGAGGGCTCGGGGGCTTCCCCAGAGCGCGAACCGATTCGGGAAAACGTCCTAACACTCGACTAGACCCCTGGACTAGCCGACGGGCCCAAGGGGCTCGGCACCATATCACGGGCAATACGCGTACAAGCCCTCGGAAGAGTGCACACACTCCTCCGAGGCCTCGGGGGCTACACCCGGCGGGTGTGCTCGCGCGCCCCCACCGATAAGCATGACCCTTGAGGCAAAAAAACAAAGCACACCACATCCGCTAATCTAGAGCCCTCAGAGGAGTCCAAGGCCTCGGGGGCAACACTCGCCGGGTGCGCTCACGCGCACCCTGCGGAGAATAGTGGTGGCAAACCAAGGCATGACAACCTCAGCCTCTGAACGAGTGCACCCACTCCTCCAGAGGCTCGGGGGCTACTGTCGGGGACCAAGATACGGGCCCCTAAAGAAAGCCCAACAAAACGCAAAAACTCGGCCCAACAGGCCTCCCACCGCTCCACCTGGACCGCATCACCAGGAGCAGGAACGCAACCTCAAGCCCATCCGGGCCAAGTCCGCAAGGGGCTCAGGCGGGGGTCGATTCACCGCCTCGCCCGAGCCCCCAGCCGAGGCCTCGAAGCCCCCAGAGCGCCGTGCCCCTCTCCCGTCGCCCGAGCCCCTGCAGCCGAGGCCTCGGACGAGCGCCCGCTCTCCGTCTCGCCCGAGCCCCCGGCACTGAGGTCTCGGACGAGACGCGCCGCATTTCCTGGTCAAACCAGGTCCCTGATTTGACGTATATCTACCGCCCGCCTTCCCACAGTGACCGTCAGGATGACGCTAGCCCCTGGCAGGGGATGGGAGCCGACCCGTCACCACTCTGCACCTCTGCGCCCGCGCTCACGATTCTGCAGTCCCTACGAGTGGCGACCATGCACCGCCCCGCGTAGGGGCGTCATGATGGCCCGACCCACATCCACGAGGTCCCATCACTTTGGAGACCAAATACGAGACACGGCTGTATCCGAGGCGGGGAGCCGCAGTGCCATCCTTGTAGGGGCGGCGGGTCTTCCGGAGCCCGGCTTTCTGTGCACCGAGCTTCCCGGAGAAAGCCGAGATGGGCGGAGATGGCCCGT
>JADLZL010000068.1:0-32081 GCA_015844335.1 Chrysopogon serrulatus | reverse complement strand
ATGATTTATTTCATATTATGGCGTACAGTTGATGGTTTATGATCGGCTACTAAGTACCGCCAACAAGTGGGCTGCCGCGAGGGGAGCACCTACGTGCCTGGCATTCTCCCTTCAACCTCCCTTCCCTCACTCTCCATCTCCTATTATCTACAAGTCTAGATCCTAGAGAGGTTGATCCATTCAAGGGACACCTCTCAGAGATTATAAATGAATTAGGGTTTCAGGATGGGGGCTCTGGCCCTGTATTTATAGCCCGGTGGGAGAAACGATAGTCGTTGGATCAAACCGACTTAAGGTATAGTGGAGATGAATCCTAAGACAGCGGTGGAAGAAGCTTCTAGATGGACACGAGTAGGCTTTGGGGTGCTGGCCAGCCCTAAGGCCCATGCCAGCCCCGGCTTGGTCCCAAATCCATTTGGGCCCAGCTTCGTTTGTGTGTTTTCTTGTTCCTTTTAGGGATTCGAACTTGTGGTGATTGCATATGTTGCTTTGAGAGACTTGAGGGTGTCATACAATTAAGCTCTGAGTCTTATTGTGAAAACTTACAAAACTCTAGAATATTAGTTAAGTAAAGAGTATGAGACATAGTGCTTGACTTGATTGTTTTGTCTTTCAATTACTCAAGACCCACGTAAAGGCTAAAAACTCCATAGTTAAAGGTAATATGGGTGAGTTTGAAAGTTGAAGCAGTCTTGTCTAATCTAGAGGAAAATTTTTGTTTGAGAGCATGTGTACTTATTAGAATGAAAGCATTGTATCAACTCTAATCCAACTCTAGGTTTTGCTAAGGGGACTAGCAAAAGGTAAGCTTAGGGGAGTTGTTGATGGTGGATAGCATCAACTTTTTATATCTCAAAAGATATGAGAAAAAATATCAATATCTAGAAGGCTAGGGTTTTGCCTAACAATTTCTATGAGTTTTGGTGATTTACCAATTTCTCGGGACTAATCCAGAAAATAGCGAAAAAAGGGCTTAACTATAAAACTACACCACGGAATTATCCGCAACTCAGGAATATACCAAACTACTCTAGAAGGATCCGGAAGACACTTTGGAGCAAAGGGGAGGCGGCCGGCCTGGCCCCATTCAGGTCGGCTTGGCACCCCCACTGTGGGCCCCACCACCTCCGTGAGCGTCTTCCACCACCTTTGAGGATCGATCTCAGCCCTACGTGAAGTCATTTTGATCAAACGGTTGTCGTGCATCCCACCGGGTTATATAAACAGGGCCAGACCCTCTAGGAAACCCTCATTCATTCAATACCTCATTCAACTCATTCAAGGTTGAGCCAGGTTGAAGATCAAGTCATCTAGAGAGCTTCAAGTTCTAGTTCCTCATAGCCTTATAGTTCATAGTTTAGCCTAGTTAGATCTAGAGTAGAGGGAGTCAAGGCGCGTTAATCGGTTTTGGATTCCGGAACTTGTCAAGAAGAGAAGAGTTTAGTATACTTTTTTCGCTCTCTTCTCTCATTGTATTATCTGTATTTGTATGATATTTACTAGAAACATTGTTCTTCATCTTAGTTTAATTATTATGTGCATTGTCTACTTCAATACATCTAGTTTAGTTGGTTTGCTATTATGTTCATGCACTGGTTTGTATAGCACTCATCTATTTGATCATATGGTGAGTGGTAGGCGGTATGGTAGGAATAGTGTCTAGATGCTTTGCTTATCTACGGATATCCCCAGTTGTGCCGAGTAGTGAGGTAGATCGTGGATGTGACAGATCCATTGAGTCATTTGTAGGCCTCCCCCCGTACGGTGGATTGGTAGAGTGGGACTGTCAGGTTAAGAGTATATTTATATACATGAGGTTTCTGTACTCGTCTTTTCCTGTACATTGCTCCGATGTGTTTGGGAATTATGGTAGTATTACTTGATAATGATTACTAGATGTACTTGCACTACCTAACGTAGCTTTGACATGTAGTTAAATACTTAGGAATTATTTCTCTATTAATTGATTAGACAACATTGTCATGATTAGAGTGTTATGATGGATTAGTATTATTAGTGATGACTGATCAATGGCTCATTATTATATTTATATCATTTATCTTATGACTTACCCCTATTATGAGTAGAGTGTATGACATTGGTTACATCGCTTATTCAATGCATATACACATGTTACAATACTATAGATTATTGGTTTAGCAATGTCTTCCCAGTGGTAGATTATAAATGATAACCTGGTAATGCTCTAGGTAAAATACTACAATAGTATAATTATCTATCTGCTTGTAGAATCATTCTTAGTTTGTATTTATCTTTATTTATTTCTTCCTAGTCATGTAAAATGATAAAGATTTAGTACCATTGATTATTTCTAGCTTTACAATTAGGGATGACAGCCTAGTTTCATGTTTAGGAGTAAGGGTAAAGAGGTTTGGTGGCTAGTTGCTAAAGGCAAGTTAATTAGTACCAGCATTTTTGGCGCCATTGCTGGGGATAGGGATTTGTTTCTATTTCTAGTAGTGACGTTAGATATGCCAACACTCCCGCAAGAAGGCTACATAGCACCCTCCCGGCGACCTAGAACCCACTAGTTTCTTCCCCTTTCTTCTTCAAGTAGTAGAAATGGCGGAACAGGTTGAAATGCGATGGAATCCCCAAGTAAAACTCACAATACGTGACAAAAATCGTGATTGTCAACACATAATTGGGGAGCAAGTTGCAAATCAAAATCCCCTAGAAGATGCACAAAACCTGCAAGAAGCTATGTACTGAATCCCTAGCCCGTGGAGAAAAATAGTCTTCAAAAACAATGATTTAGTCTTCCCAGGGGCTTCAGATAGCGCTCACCTGGCGGTCTGCGCACCACAATTTGAGCTTCATTGGTAGCAGCAGTCCATTGGCTACCATTGCCATGAGGGATTCTTGTGTTACCATCGCCTTCTCCCAATGCGCCTCCATCAGCTTCTTCTGCACCACCTCCGCCCTCGGCAGCTTCTTCCTTGCCATTTGCTTAGATTTGGCTCGACACGGGCAAGGGATGCAGTGGTGATTGAAAGTAGTCGCGGGTGAAACCCTAACTTTGTGCGACGCAGACTGAGGAGATGAAGTGGCGAAAATGGTGAAGACTGAGGATTTTGGTAACTGAAGCAGCGGGGGGCCGGACTATTTATACGATGAGGGTGACTCTTTGACTTCTCGAGGAATACTATCGATCGTATATTAACCCTAATTTTTAACTGGGCTGTAATGGGCCTAGTTACTATTATCCAGTTACACCGAGGGGTAAAAAGATCTGGTCCACTAGTCGGTCTAGGTACTGGACCCACGGCCAGCCTTTCCGGGCGTCAAAGCCTTGGTCCACTGGGGCCGGCCTAGGGACTGGGCCTATGGGCAATCGGTGTGTGAAAGACCTGGTTGACCAGTCGGGCCTCGGACGGGTCCATGGCCGATCCGTGTGTCAAAGACCTAGTCAACCAATCGATTCCTGGGGACCAGTGCCCACATCCCCCGTGCGTCAAAGCCCCGGACTACTAGTTGGGCCTGGGGACTAGACCCACGGGCACCATGCGTTAAAAGCCCTCGTCCACTAGTCGGGCCTCGGTGAAAGCTTTAGCTTGGTTTTGGCTAATTGATGACACCTTAACGCCCGCTAACCTTTGTCATGAGTGATATGCTAGATAGGTTGGTAAACACCAAATGATGGAGCTAGATGATGGATGGTGATATTCACATTGATAGTCAAGTGCTCCACATTTGGAAGAGCGTAAAGAGAGAAACAAAAATGGAATCAAGGTGAAGGTATATTTGATAGGAACCACTTTGTTTTAGCACTCAAGACACCATAGAGGGTGTGAGTGTATTTAGGATAGATAATTGTACTATAAAGAGGAGAAATCTTTAATTACAATGGTTATCTAGTGCCACTAAGTGTGTCTTATATGTATATGCATTGCGCTTAGTGACGTGGTGAGATGCAAGAGAAAAGCCTTTCAAAATAATTGAAAAATGTCAACTCACACACTTGACATGTTGGAACACTTGGTGGAGTTGAGCACATTTGAAAAGGTTTTTGAAAAAAGAAGTCAAGTGGGTTGTTTTACGTATTCCTCGGAATATCCGAGGATGTCTCGGAATATCCGAAGAAGTCGAATTTCCGAGGGAATATCCGATCGATCTGTCGGGTTGAAATATTGTTTTCGGTTCGATATTCAACATGTTTGGATATTCCGAACCTCAGACGCCGCATAATTGCTTGATAAAGATTTCGACCGTTGTTCATGGGGAGAAGTGAGACGCCTCCTAGCCATTACCGTAAATATCCGACCGTGCTTGGAAATTCTGAAGTGGAAGCCGATTCTCTCTAACGTTTAGTTGCGAGTGGGAGTCATTTTTATCTCCTTCCCCGCTTCTCTCAGCCCCAAGCTCATTCTTGCTGAACCAAAAAAAGAAGAACAAGCTCCTCTCCTCTCCTCTCCCACTCCCAAGGGATTGTGCTTTGATTTAAGGGAGATTGAGTTCCAAGTGTTGATTTGAGAGCTTCAAGAGCATCTCCTCCCTTTCCTCTCCCTCTCCATGCTTTGTGTTCATTCATGAGGATTTGGGGGAACTGCTGACTACCGTTATTGTATGAATTCAACCGCCAACTAGCCATGAAAAAAGGATGCAATTGTGATCACCAAAGTAGGTATAGGGTTTTGCAATCGACAGAATTCCACGAGTTTTGGTGTTTCACTATTTCGCAGTGTAAATCGAAAAAGACGCAATCCCGTGAGCTTATCGGAACATAGAGCGGAAATTGGGTGCCACGGCAACGCAGGAATATTCTAGAAGAGACCGAAGACACCACGCCGAGGCGGAGGGCCATGCGGCCACCGGGGGGACCGACCGGTCCCACCCCTGCACGGCCGGTGCAGGCCTGGCCCAATCGGGGCCCGCTTCGCCCAGGTTGCTCCACCACCTTAGGGTTTCAATCTCGGCCGTCCCGCCAAAGTCGGTTTGATCCAAGGGCTCACGCTTCATCTCACCGGGCTATAAAGAAGGGGCGGGACCCCCACGAGAGGCATCCCCGAAACCCTAATTCATTATTCGTTGGGATTCATTCGAGAGGCGTCCCCTTGAAAGGATCATACTCTCATGGAGATCAACACACCGGGGGAGATTAGGGCTAGACTCTTCAATGTAATAGTTTAGTAACTTGAGAGCTAGGGGTTGAGAGGCTTCCGTTACGGATCTCGTCGTGGAGCCTTGGAGGTCCGGTATATCTTTGTATCTTACCTTTGCAACACTTATGCTTTAGTATATTTATCTTCTCTATTTACTTCTATGCCTTATTTGTATGGTTAGTGTAGTTATTGCATCTTAGCATAGGATCTCCTTTGTATTAGGTGCTCTAGTTATTACGTATGGCTAGAGTAGTAATCGATAGTGTAGACATGGTGTCTAGGCTATAGGTTACCTGAGGTTGCGCCCAATTCTTACAGTTAGTTGTGGTAGCCCATAGCGGTGACAGCTCTATGTGGCCTTCGTATTCCACCACGTCGGGATTGGTGTTTCGTAGGGCTTTTGGCAGCCTTCCCCAACTACCTTCTTCCTAGTCTTATTCGAGAGTTGGAAAGGTACTTGCTGTCCCGAAGTGCTATGGTGTGTGCTATACTTACCCATGCATTAGTTACATTCTAGTGTCAACTAGAATAGAACCCGAGTAGTGGAGAAGTACATAGGAACCTTGAACTCTCCCTTAGTCCTCTCAAGTTAGCTGACTATTATTATAGGATTCTCCTCTGTGTGTGATATTGCGCATAACTCTTATCATTTATCACTTACCCTGCTTAGGCCTAGTTGGTATACTAGTTAGTAGATACATGATGGTTAATTATCAATGTCTTTAGCCATTGTTTCCCAGGTGGTAAAATATAAATGACAATCTGTAATACTGGGGTAAAATGCTACAATGGTATTTGATCTCGTAAACTATGGATACTATTTCTATATTCTAAATGGTGGCATGATTTAATACCACACCTCTTGGTGTTATTGCTGGGGATGACAACTTGGCGTTCTAGTAGCGATGCTATGCCCACAAGCATTTTTAACGCCGTTACTAGAGATAACATTAAGAGATGTCAACAAGCATTTTTGGCGCCGTTGCCGGGGAAACAATTGGCGTAAAGATTTTGATATTGATCTTGATGTCTACTAACTTAGTGTACCACTAGCTTTAGTAGGATTACCCTTGTGTTTGTTGAGTTGTGGAATAAGCAGGAAATCAAGTGTTCAACCTTCTGACGAAATTCCAAATGAACAAGACAAGGGAGATGTTAAAGAATCCAGGGTGCCCAAACATTCATGAACCATCAACAATGGAACCCCACGCCATCTCACGGTATGTATAAACATGTATATATCATTCTAACCCCCTGGTGTAGATTGTTGAAAAAAAGTCTTCGTCACAAGAATTCAACCATATCACATGTGACGAACAAAGATGCTACACTACTCACGAGTCCATTGTGAGTCATGGTAAGTATGATCAAGAAAGGTGAGAACGTCTTGCTCATAGACTTTAAATCTGATGAGTAGTTATCCTGTTGCATTCCACTTTGCATGTTTACTTTGAATAATCCATGCATTTACTCCATCTCATATCACATCCACAGTTTGTTAAGAGTCAAATAAAAACTGAAAAACAATAAAATTTTGTCTTGGAGATGATGAATAGTTGCTCTATCGTAATTCCTTTCAAGTGCCTAGTTTTCAACCTTAAATTCTCCCGAGTTTTGGATATGACTGTTTCGATATAAGAATTTACTCTGAACCTGAAACTTGTGGAGGCATATGCTTAAGCTAAGTCTAGGTGATTAAGGGATATGATATAAGAAAGTCTGAGCTGCTATTTATCTTATTCCTAGCAATACTAAGTTCGAGATTTATCTATTGAAAACTCTAAAACCCTATATGATGAGCTTTTATATGACAAAGTTTGAATTCCTACCAAAGCCATATATGATATATATTTAGAACAGGAAAAGCTTTGCTTATTCATGCTTTGCTTGCTCTGCATTGAGTTCGATCAACCTTTGTTGTATACCTTATATGAGTCTTGTCATACTTTTAAAATCAAGATCACTTACACACTCCATCTACATATGCATTGCTCCTACCCTGGGAGTAAGCGCAATCATTTTTTCACTTTCATCCAGATCCACCTTAAAAATATTTTTCTCCTACATCGGGAATAAACAACCAAAAATATATCCTATAGGACAACCCCTATTAAATGCTCTGAGTTCTTATTATTATCTCTCCAATCATTTATTGCATTCAAAGGATGCATGTGGCTATGCAAAAAGAAAAAGTATTGAAAAAGAAGAGGGAGTTAAAAAAATGGACAAGTGTTCGAGCAATTAAAACAATGGGTACTTAGATGCTCGCCTCCCCGAAAAAAAAGAAAGAAAGAAAGAAAAAAAAAAAAAAAAAGAAGAATAAAGATAGCCCATGTGTAATGTAAACCCACCAATTTATAAAAGCATAAGTGAAAAATCACTCGCTAAGCAAGCAATTGTCACACTTAAGCCGTTATAAACCCGGTAGTCCGGAAATCTCGAAGGATTTCAAACCAAACATCATCAACCAAGATCGTACAAGTTTAGCGTCACCATTCACACGTTACAACATTTCACAAATAGTTTGACAACATCAGAGTGCGGAAATAAAGTTATTACAACCCAAGTTCATCAAATCCAAATAGCGGAAACAAGATAGTTTTGAAAGCTCAACCCAACTCACACAATTAAAGATTAATACAAAGCCGGTCGTAGTCTATCCATCAAAAGCAGTTGGGGAGAATATTAAGAGTAACCTTGCCCAAGGCCTTCTAGTCCACTGGGAAAAGACAGGTCTCGCAATACCCGTGGTAGGTATGCCCGTCTGCACAAACAACAAGCGGGAAAAACCCTGAGTACGAGAAGGTACTCAGCTAGACTTACCCGACTGACTCAAAAGTAAAAGACTCCAAGGAGTATGACAGGCTTTATCAGGGGATAGCTTGACTCTTTTTTGAAAAAGCAAGAATGACATTTAATTAATAGCTCAGCCTTAATCATTCCTATTTACGCTAAGTGAGCACCGACTAAGCATCATTATAGTATTAATCATGATTAAGCAAGTAAGTAATATCCATAATCATATTCATCAGCTTAACCCATCATCATCATTAACCACATTCCATAATCATTACTACGATGGTGCAGCTCAAGTCAAGTGTTCACTGTCCAGGAACGATGGCGATTCGAATCGATTACTACTGAGCTCAGGGGGTATTCCTCATGCAAACCACACTCACCCGTCGGTGAGCTACAGATCACCATGGCACGTATCCAGAAGACAAGCACGCGGACTCGCACGAAAACCACCGTACCGGGACCGCCCGATCGCTTTTAGCCAGCCCATGCCGGACCTCGGACTTACTCTTCGCGCCCCGTGTTCCCCATCCATCTCCAATACGGTGCGAACGGATCGAGAACCGGCCCCGGATAGTGTTGGGCTTCGCGGTCGGAACGACTTATCCGGCCAGCTAAACATGAGGCATGCGTTCAACATGACTTGGGGTACAACAACGGTACGGTCCCTTAATCGACACAGCGGAATCACTATGGTCCAACAACCCCACAAGACTCCGTCCTGGTCTCCATTTATTAACCATAGCCATTAACCGATGATATCAACATAAGCTTTTTCCATCAATCATAAGTAACCACCTATCTCGCGGATGACAGAAATCACCCGACTTCTACCGTCTACGCAAGCTAAGCATAAAACTCGCCCCCTAGACTAGCGGGGGTGTATCAAGGTAGGATAATCAATGGTAAAGCAAGGATATAATGCAAAGAACGGTGTCACACAACTCCTATACTTAATGCAGCAATCATAAATCATAATTAGACGGTTAGAAAGCATAGGTAAGTGGATGCTCCGGTGCTTGCCTTGCACAAAGTCGACGCTGCGGTGGTCGGGGCACTCCGGAAGCTCCTCCTCTTCCCTTCCTCTTGCAAAGACTTCTTTGCTGCGGTTCCTCCGACGATTCTCCTCGATCTCCGAAAAAGGGAGGTCCTCTTGCGAACCTCAGTATGATGCGATGCACGTGCATAAGTATCATGAATGCATAACACATGATGATCATGGGTGAAGATGATTAATAAATCTTTTGACAGAATAGGTGCATATCTCTTCTCTAAACACTTAGAGAAGTGCGTAAAGAAGGGTGGCGTGCGCGGACACACTCGCATACACGCACAACATGAATACAAGAAGTACTACTACTACTCATGGAGAAGTATCACATTTCAGACATGGTACTCCAATGCATGACCAGCAAGTACAACTTAATTGAAAATGCACAAGAATTGCTATAAAAGTCATAAAATCATTTAATCCCATTACTTATCATTTCATGTGAATAAATAAGCTTGAACTGTGACCTCTATCTAGACAGTTCAGAAAATTCTATAAAAATTGCAGGAGCTGCACTATGCTATAACAGAGTCATGATAAATTTTTCATCACATTTTACCAAGTACAACAGCCTACACAAAAAGATGAAGCTACTGGCCAGAAATGCACATTTAATAACTTTGTACAGTAAAAAGTGTTAAACAACAAATTTCATATTTTTACCTAACACTACTTAGCACAAGAGCAGTCAGTAAAAATTATCAAGGCCTAATTCCACATATTTTATTTATTAAAAATCATACAAGAATCAGCCCAGAAATGAAATTAAATCATATTCCAATATTTTTGTACAGTAACTGCATATCATATATTTTTCCCAGAATGCACATCACATAACAAGTCTAACAAAAGAAGAATCACATTTTTCTAAGCTATATTTTATTTATTATGCATTTACTCAGTTTTCAGCCATTTCAAGGATTAAATAAATCTACACAGAAAATATCCACCAAAAATACATATCATATTTTTCAATGATAGATCTATTCAGTAGAAGTCTAACAAAATAAATTTCATCAAATTTGGACTTCATTTGCACCAGCTACAAATTCAAACTTATTCAAAACATTTTCTCAAAAATCAAATAAAAGGAAAAGGGCCGAAACCCTAAAAACACGCGGGCCGGCCCAGGGCCGTGGGCCGCCAAGCCAGGCCGAGCCCCTCGGCCAGGCCGAGGTGGCAGCCGGCTCCGGCGGCCTCATTGCCCGGGCGAGCTCACCGGCCAGAACCAAGCGCACCGGCAGGGGCCACGCTACGAGGCGACGGGTGACGTGCTGGTGTGGGAGGCAGTGAACCCTAGCTACGACGGCGGCGGTGATGGCGGCACGGCGGCTCGGCATGGAGGCGCGGTGTGGTTGCCTCCGGGCGCCGGTGGGCTCGACGAGGCACCGCTAGCGTCTGAGCGAGGCGAACCTAGCCCCCAGGGTTTGGAGTGCGTGTCGAGGCGGGAGAGGTTCTCGGCCGGTGCATGGCGGCACGGCGGCGGAGGGATGCTCCGCCGGCAATGCCGGTGGTCACACGCGCGCATTGTCCCGATTGAGCCGCGCATGCTCGATTCGAGGCGTGGCGAGTACGGTGCGCCAGAGAGCGAAAGGGAGGGAGGGAGGCGGTGACGCTGGTGGCGCGGAGTCATGGAGCTCCCGCCATGGCGGCGGTGGTGCTGGTGGCGCAATGCGCCCTCACCTGGGCTTGGCGTGCTCAGCTGGCTCGGTAGAGAGGTGGAGGAGGGCGAGGCGGCTCCGTGGCGCAGCCGGCGGGGCGCTGCGGCGCCCGCGAGGGAGAACGACGGCAAGGGCGCTGATAGCGACGGCGAAGAGCGCCAAGAGCGAGAGAGAGAGAGCGCGAGGGCGTAGAGTGAGCGAGAATGGAATGCTGAAGCATTCCACTTCGGGCGCCGCAGGGTGACACGGCCGCGGCGGTGGGACCCGCTTTTGCCGGCTCGCCACTTGGCACGGCGCTGTGCGACCTACAAGGGCCACGCTGCGTACGCGGCGCCGGCGCGCTTTAAGTCGCCATGGCCCGACGCGGCCCGACGCCATGGCGCGACGCTGCTGGAGGCGCTGGTCGTTGGGCGACGCTGGCCGAATTCGCCCGCCTGTCATGATAAGTATTTCTCTTCTTTTTTTTTTTTTTTTGAAATTTAAATTCAAATCAAAGCTGATAAAAATGCATCTTTTGACCCTTTTCAAAACATTTTCAAGAGATGCTCCAAAAATAAAAGTTGTAGATCTTTTTGAAATGAACAACTTTCATTTAGGGCTCATCTCAAAATTCTGAATAAATTTTGAAATACAAGTTCATTTTGAATTTAGGGCATAAAAAGGAATTTTTTCAATAATTTCTCTTTTGCTCCAATTACTCCAAATCTTTTGCAATAAATTTTGTTAAATCATTTTGAAAGGCTGGGCACATGGATCCAAACTTGATCAAGTCACTAGCAAGCCAATTAATTAACTTAACACTACAATCAAGCATGAGATTAGGAATTAAAAACAAGCACATGAAATGACAAAAATGCAACTTAGGGTTTATGCTTAATGATGCTCATGCCATGCTTAGTGATGATTAAGTTAATTAATTAGGTGCCTAATGCATGCTTAACACTGAGGTGTTACAGCCCTACCCCCTTAAAGAAATCTCGTCCCGAGATTTGGGTTTACTAACCAGTTTTTATGGAATTCGGGATAAACTTCTTGCAGGTAATCCTCTGTTTCCCATGATGCATCTCTATCATCATGGTAGCTCCACACAACCTTGTAAGTACGCACCAACCGATTCCGAGTAACTCTTTCTTTGCTATCAACAATTCTCACGGGCTCTTCTTTATAGACCAGATCAGCTGCTAACTTCAAATCCCTCTCGTCGACTCTTTCTTCGGGTACACGCAAACACTTCTTCAGTTGAGAGACGTGAAAGACCGGAAAGATAGAACTCATTGACTCAGGCAACTGCAACTTGTAAGCGACTTCACCTCTTCTTTCAAGAATCTTGTATGGACCCACATACCTTGGTGCAAGCTTCCTTTTGGCTCCAAACCTTTGGGTACCTTTTTGTGGGGAGACTCTCTCGATATACATAGTCACCCACCTCAAACACCAAAGGTCTTCTTCTATTGTCGCGAGAACTCTTTTGTCGGGATCTGTGCAGCCTTCATGTGCTCTTGGATAGTTCGAACCTTCTCTTCAGCTTCGGGAACAAAGTCAATACCGTAGTATCTCCTTTCTCCCGCTTCGACCCAGTTCAACGGAGTTCTACACTTTCTGCCATATAAAGCTTCAAACGGCGCCATCTTGATACTCTCTTGATAGTCGTTGTTGTAGGAAAACTCGGCCAAAGGTAGCCAAGATTCCCACGAACCCTTGGCGATATAGCACACAAGCTCTCAACATATCTTCAAGGATTTGATTAAGTCTTTCGGGCCCGACCAAGTCCGAGGATGATAAGCGATCTTTGTGCGGCAACTTAGTACCCATACCTTCATGCAAACGGGTCCAAAAGTGAGCAGTGAACTGCGATCCTCTATCAGATACGATGGTCTTGGGTACCCCATGCAAACGGACAATCTCTTCAATGTAGAGGTCAGCATATTGAGGTGGTCTGTAGGTTGCCTTGACAGTAAGAAGTGAGTCGACTTGGTTAGTCGATCAACGATTACCCAAATTGAATCATTACCCTTTTTGTGTAGTTGGCGCACTGTGATGAAATCCATACTAATGTCATCCCACTTCCAAGCGAACCGGTAACGGCTTTAACAACCCTGCCGGCTTCATGTGAATGGCCTTGACACGACAACAAGTATCGCATCGAGCCACGTATGCTGCTATCTCTTTCTTCATCTTGGTCCACCAATAACGAGGTCTTAGATCATGATACATTTTGTTGCTTCCAGGGTGAATGGATAGCTTGGAAAGGTGAGCTTCATCCATTATCTTGTTCTTAAGTTCTCGGTCCTTTGGCACGACAAGACGAGTGTTGAACCAAAGTACACCACTGTCATCCACTCTGAAATGCGGAATTGATTCTTTCTTCATTCTTTCTTTGAGGTGGTAGATACCAGGGTCGGTCTTTTGGCCTTCAATGATCTGTTGGTCGAGAGAACATCGAACTTGGATATCATGCAGGACTGCAGGATGCATCAGATTGAACCTTTCTTCAACCAACGGCTTCACAGCATGATGATGTGACTTGCGACTCAAAGCATCTGCAACTACATTTGCCTTGCCAGGGTGATAGTGCACTGTCAAGTCATAGTCCTTGATTAGCTCTAACCATCTTCGTTGTCTCATGTTAAGCTCAGGTTGGGTGAAAATGTACTTGAGACTTTTGTGATCTGTATAGATATTGCACACATTTCCCAACAAATAGTGCCTCCATATCTTCAAGGCATGCACAACTGCAGCTAACTCAAGATCATGCGTGGGATAGTTGACCTCATGCTTTCTCAACCGACGTGAAGCATAAGCAATCACTCGGCCTTCTTGCATCAAGACACAACCTAAAACCGTCTTGGATGCATCACAAGACACATCAAACGGCTTCTCGATATCGGTTGTGCCAAAACAGAGCAAAGATGGTTAGCAACTCTCGCGAGTGCGGAAAGTCGCCTCACATGCCTCTGTCCCGCACAAACTTATGCTCTTTTACAGCAGAGACTTGTCATTGGCTTGGCAATCTTAGAGAAATCTGGAATGAAACGGCGATAATACCCTTGCCATTCCAAGAAAACTCCGAACTTCATGCACGACGTGGGCGGTTGCCAATCCATGACCTCTTGTACCTTTGACGGGTTGACTGATATGCCATTTTCAGAAATGATATGGCCAAGGAAGGCAACTTCCTTTAGCCAAAACTCACATTTGCTAAACTTGGCATACAATTTATGCTCTCTTAGTCGGGTAAGTGCAACTCTTAGATGCTGGGCGTGTTCTTCTTCATTTGCAGAGTAGATCAGAATGTCATCCAAGAATACAATCACGAACTTATCCAATTCAGGCATAAAGACTGAATTCATAAGATACATAAAGTATGTAGGAGCATTTGTTAGGCCGAAAGACATAACAAGATACTCGTACAACCCGTATCTAGTAACGAAAGCAGTCTTATGTATATCTTCAGGACGAATCCTGATCTGATGATACCCTGACCTCAAATCAATTTTGGAAAACACTTTAGCTTTAGACAACTGATCAAACAGAATATCAATTCTTGGCAGAGGGTACTTATTCTTGATTGTCACGGCATTGAGCGGCCGATAGTCAACACATAGCCTCAAAGAATGATCTTTCTTTTTCACAAACAAAGCTGGACAACCCCATTCGAAGTACTTGGCCTAATGAAACCCAACTTCTTCAACTCATACAACTTGTTTCTTCAACTCTGCTAACTCATTGGGAGGCATACGATACGGTCTCTTGCAGATTGGAGCTGTACCAGGCACTAAATCAATTGCAAACTCAATATCTCTTTTAGGAGGTAACCCAGGCAAATCTTCAGGAAAGACATCGAAATTCACGCACTCCAATTGGAATCTCAAAGAAGGGATGAAGCTTGAATAGCATATGTTAACTTGGTCATGTCGGCAACTCGAGGTAATACCACTTGGAAAGTGTCATTACCCTGAGGATCTGTGAGGGTAACGGTTCTATTCCCGTATCAATCACCACTTGCTTATCTTTCATCCAATCCATACCCAAGATCACGTCCATAGTTAACCCAGGTAACACTACCAAATTAACTCTATATGCTTTATCTCCAATTTCAAAAATTGCATGCTCAAGCATTTGATTAGATAGGACATCAGCGCCAGAAACCGATACGGTACCCATAATCTAATTGCTTAAGTTCTAACTCATGCGATCGTGCATATGCTTGACTCATAAATGAATGCGATGATCCAGAATCAAATAAAACAACTGCAGGATGTTTGTTGACAAGAAACGCACCCGCAGTGGACGGGTTCGCCATCGGGAATCTCATTAATGGAGGTGTGGTGAGCACGGGCTGGATAAGTCGTCTGCTTCTTTGGGTAGGGACAGTACTTGGCGAAGTGTCCCATCTGGTTGCAGTTGAAGCATGGGCCCCGCACAGCAGGTGCATTGGCAGTAGGACCACCAGTCCTAGCTTGAGCTTGAGGTGCAGGTGGGCGATAGCCCCTCTGGTTCTTTGGGGGTGGTGGAGCATTCCTCTTTGGAGCAGGTGCACGGAACCTTGAGTTTTGCACAGGAGGGCGGTATGCGAGGGCGATTAGCCATTGGAGGCCTGTGCGAGAAGATCCTCCCTCGAAGTTCCTCTTGCGGTTCTTGGAAGCAAAGGTGCAAGTTGTTGTTGTTCTCTTGAGTCAAGCAATCACCGATGAACTCATTGAAGGTAGCTCTTGAACTGATGCCCATAGTCTTGGCCATCTTGGTGTTGAGGCCTCTCTTGAAGCTAGCTATCTTGTTTTCTTCAAGTCCACATAGGTAGGAGCATAGCGTGACAAGTTGTTAAACTCTTGCAAGTACTCATTCACGCTCTTACTACCTTGGCTAAGCTTCATGAACTCGATACTTTCATAGCCATCAGACCCTGAATATAAGTGCTTCATGAACATCCGGGTAAAAATGCGCCCGGGTGATTGGAGTGTTTGGCGGGAAAGTGGCACGTTGATGAGACCACCACATTCCAGCCCCCTTTGCAACCGATGTGCCCCGTACTCAACCTTCAGCGTCTCGGTCATGCGCAGAAGACGAAACTTGTCTTCCATCGTGTTGATCCACTCGAGAGCCTCGAGCGGTTCCTTAGCTTGCAAGAACTTAGGTGGATCCGTGTCCAGAAAATCCTTGAAAGAGCTGTACTGGTTGACCTGACGGTCACGGTGGCCCCCGCGACTGGTGTTTGCTGCAATGTCACGCAATACGGCCTCCATGTTGCGCTGACTGCCAAGGAACTGTTGAAAAAGTTGCTCAGCTGTCAATGGTGGTGGAGGTGGTGGTGGCAGTTCCGTCCTGGGGTTTGCTCCGTTATCCCCGTTTCCTCCGTTGCCTCCGTTGCTACCATTTCCACCATTTCCGCCATTACCATCACCATTGCCTCCTTGGCCGGATCCGTCACCAACCAAGGACCCACTGGCAGTACGGCGAGTGCCAACCATCTGCATATTTCAGCATCAAGTAATCATTAGGTGATGTTACAACATTGTAAGCGAATGTAATAATCATGCCAAGGAATCATTGGGGAAAATAAATTCATTCTCAACACATAGGCATAAAGATTCACTCCCACAATTTATAACATCACTAATTCGGTTACTGAATAAAGCATCCTCCAGGGCATACAACATCCAAAATTGCCAGCATACATACACTGGACTTTTAGGCGTTCAGATGGCACCACAACACATGACGATCCAATACACATGAGTCATATCTCATATAAGTTACATGCCAACAACAACAAAAGACAAGAGCGCAACTATGACTAGCGATGAGACTACTAGCCTACTCGTGCTCGCTACCGACGTCGGACTCGTCAGCCAGAACAACGTCGTCGTCGGGTGCAGGCTCGGGTGCAGGTGGAAGGTCAGCGTCCTCCTCGCCACCATCGGGGTTGATAACCCCAGGCTCCATCTCAGCAGCTCCAGGCGCAGGAACGTGGTGAAGCTGGTTGTACAGCACGTGGTAGTCCTCATGCAGCTACCGGGTGATGTACTTGCTCTCGGTCAAAGAGCGATGCCCCAAGTTGGTGAGCATCGTTCGGGCTTCATTCCTCTCGGTGACCAATCGGGCCATCATCCATCGGCATTCCGCTCAGAGTGCGCTCATAGCGTGCCACACGTGCACGCAAGGTAGCGATCTCCCCCTGTTGGCGGCTCTCTCACGGGCCTCGGCGTCATTCCTGGTAGCGGTGAGAAGATCCATCTGGAGCCTCAGATCTCTGACATGATCCGAGTGCCTCTTCTTCTTCTTCTCTTGCCTCTCCGTCAAGGTCTTGTTCCAGTCATTGATCTTGTACATGCAAGACTGGGTAGCATCCAAAGTCTGCATCATAGCAAACATGGCACTCATCGCTGCGTTGTCACCGTCCCTCAATCTCATGAATTCAGTATGCCGACGATATATCGGTCGGCAGCCTACCTTGGGGGTGCCCGAGGTAGTAGATGAGATCGAGGGTGGTGAGGTGCTTGAGATCAAGAGCAAGAAAGTAACACGAGACACGGGTTTAGACAGTTCAGTCAAGCCGAGGTGACGTAAAACCCTAGTCCCGTGTTCTCGGTTGTGGATTATGATCGGGAACAATCTGTTTTTTGGAGGGGGGGTCCTGCCCGCCTTATATAGTCGGGGGGCAGGGTTACAAGATCAATCTAATCTTGCTTTCCCCGATCGGCACACGCCACCCGACCGGGAAATCCTAGGTTCGGGAAACCGATCGCCCGATGATCTAGGCGAATCATATCGCATGCCGAAGCTTGCGCCTTACTCCATGGTCTTCCGGTAGCGCTCGGCATGGTCTTCTCGGCCGGGCCTTTGCCGACCCGCTCGGCCCAGCCCTCGGTGAGGATACCCGGGAGCAATCCCCACAAATAGTCCCCCGAGCGGTTATGCGTGTCTCAACCCAAGGTTGGGAACCATTCAGCGTCTTCCTCGATGCCGGCCGGTTCTTCCGACCAGTGTTCAAGGCGGTGCGAAAGTCGATCAACGGATCCGACGAGTCGTGGCGGTCGGCGTCGTCGTGGCCGACCAGTGCGGTCTTTGGAGGGAGGCGGAATCTGCGGCCGTGGAACACCACAATGGGTCGCCGCGGTTGAGAGGAACGCAGAGGTCCCACTGGCCGAGGAGACGCGAGCTGCTCAAGAGGAAAAAGAAAAAGAAAAATCTCCGGCGGGGTCCCGTGTACCACGTCAGGTCGCTTCGGCGACGTGTACCACGTAGTCCCCGAGACCGGTAGGCGAGGCATGAGACTGGTGCCGGGATCAAATTTGTCAAAGTATGAGTTGTTGAATCTTCGATCGCGCAGTCCCGAGACGCTTGTCATCTTCTAGGGTCCAAACTTTGGTTTCGCTCGGTGCGGGGCCTGCGACCAGCGGTCGAAGCTTGGTGGGCCGGCCCATCGGGCCTAGCATCTTCGGGAAACATCGCGGCGGTCCAGCTCCCTAGGATAACCACGGAGCGGGGCGCTGGGCGCGGTTTCCCCACGGAAGGAAAGCGAAAGACGCTAAGCGCCGGCCCCACCATCCGTCATGATCCATTTAAAGACTTTGGCGTTGCCTTTCAGTCACACTCTTTGCCTTCCTCTCGACGCCTCGCAAACCCCGCTGCCTCTTCCCTTCCTCGCACAACCAACCTTTCTCCCCCCACATCACCGGCGCTCCCAATCCGAAACCTAGATCCGAAATGGCCGGGCGGCAAGGGGGCAAGCGCGGGTTCCGCGGGCGGGGCGGCGACGGGCGCGGGCGGAGATCCGGGCGCGGAGGTCCGCCTAACGCGGAGGTGGAGTGGGCTACTTCGACCAGCACGCGGGGCGATCCTCGATGAGCTCGTCCCGCGACGGAGTGCTGCCCGACGAGGCGCCGCGCCGGCTGGTGCCCCACCGGGTGAGTCCTTCCCCACCCCGGCGAACGGTAATGAGCTCGTAGTGTTTGCGGATTATTTCCGCCCCGCGGGTTCGGGCTGCCGGCGCACCCCTTCCTCCCGGAAGCTTCTTGCATACTACAAGATCCGGCTCATTCATCTCCACCCCAACTCCATTCTTCATCTTTCTGTTTTCATCCATTTTTGCGAGGCTTTTCTCGGCATTCCTCCCCACTTCAACCTCTTCCGCCATCTCTTTCTGCCTGAGGGCGTTCACCGGAGCCGGCTCACCCAAGGTGGTTGGTGGCCTCTATCTTTGTCTTCGGGACGGGATGAGGAACCGTATCAGGGGACTGCCCTCGGCTCTTCCATCAAGGGATGGAACACCCAATGGTTCGTCGTCGGCAACCCCGCTCCACGGATCTCCAATGAGGTAAACGAGTGGTGGAGCGCCAACGCCAACTGGTCCGAGCGGCCATCATCCGCCGACATGGTGCGGTGGAGGAGCTGCTGCGGCATCATCCGCCCCATGAACCTGCGACGGGGGTGGCGGTGGCTATCGGCCGTCTTTGCTTGGCGCATCCAGCCATGCAAGGAGCGCGAGCACCGGGGGTACGAGTACTCCGGGACAAGGACCCCTACGGCGTGAGGCGGAGGCGATCTCTAAGGAGGTTCTCTTCTGCGGCGCTCACGCCGTTTTTTCGACGGAGGTACCCACCTGAGGAGCTCGGGTATGCGTGGCCCCACAGCTGGGCAATCCGCGACCGGCGGTGAGTTTGTGCTTTGTTATAGTATTATGTGTGTGATTGGCCGACCGCTCAAGCCGCCCGTTTATGCAGGATCGAGCCGTTTATGTGTCGGATGTGCCCGACGACACCTGGCCGACCGGGTGTAGACCGGGCGGCGATCAATGGAGGAAATCCGCAGATTTATGGAGGACCTGATGAACGAGGGACGGCCGAGAAGGCAGTCCCCCTGCGTCCGAGCCAAGGGCCCATCGGCGAAGGATGGCTCGGAGGAGGCGCCGCCGAAGAGGCGCAAGAAGAGATCGTGCCCCCCCGCCTCGCCTCTGCTCGAATCGGGCGAGGAGCAGGGGGGGGGCGAGCCGTCATCCTCTCGATGACGGCAAGATCGAGGACACGGAGTCGTTGGACGAGCTGGCCCCGGCGTCGGGCCGGGCGCGTCGGGGCGACTCAAGGCGACCGTGTTTGAGAAAATGCCGACCGCTGGGGGCGCCGCCAAAGGCGGCCGAGCGGCCATCCAGGCCGCCCGACCCGACCGACCGAGGGCGGGCAGCTCGAGGCCCCCGGCGTTTCAAGGCCGGGCGCCCGCCAACCGACCTCGTAGTACCAACTCGTTTTTTTTTTGTTCCCGGTGTTGTCCAGGTTTGGCTTAGGAGTGTTCAAGCAGCGATCCTGTGGAGGGGGACCCCAGCCGCGCGGGGAGGATGACACCGTCGTCCTGCGTAGACAGCCCACCCCGTGCGGCCGATGCGGGGTGATTCCCCCGACCAGCCATCCGGGCTGGTGGGGGCTCGATCCCCAGCCCTGCTCGGACTGCGCAGAGATGCGGCCTTTGTTCGCAGCCGGCCGGGGCGAGGGAGGGCGGCGGCTGCTCCGGTCTTCGGCCCCGCCGGGCCCGCCAAGAAGGTGGCGCCACGGCGGAGACCCGGTCAGAGCCCGAGCCGGAGAAGGTGGTGCGGGAGGTGCCTGCGCCCGGGGAGGCTCGCCGCACGTTTACACGAATCGACCCCGAGGTGAACGGGTGGAGGTGGTGGGCGACGAGATCGCCGTCGCTGAATATCAAAACCTGGACGCCGATTCGAAGCTGCTCGAAGCCTCGTAAGTAATCATATTGTCTGCTTGATAGTGTTGCGAGCTTATGTCGAATATGCATGGCAGGAGCTGGCCCGTGCCGCCGAGACGCGGGCACGCTCTGCCGAGTCAATCGCGGCTGCCACGAAAAAATGAAGGTCGACAACGGCGGCTTCTCCGTGAGAAGACCAGCTTGGCGGAGTCGGTTGGCTCGCTCGGCGCAATCAAGGCCGTTCGTGAAGACGACGACCGATGGCGCCCGGCAGGTGGAAGAGCCGGAGCGTGAGAACGCCGGCTCGTGGAGGCGGCCGCCGCCGCCCGGGCGCTGGCAAACACTTTGCGGCGCGGGTGACCGGTATGTTTTCCCCCTACCTTCCTTTTTCGGGCGCTCTTGTGTATTCCTCAGGTGCTGACTTGTGCTCGGCTCGCAGCTCTTGAAGGCGAGCTGCAGCAGCCTCGCCAGCTTCGTCGAGGAGCTAACCCGTGAGGTGGCCAAGGCTACCTCGGCGGGAGGCAGCCCGGTCCGAGGCACGGCGTAAGTGCTATCGTCTTTTGCTTTGTTTACCCGATTGCCCGTGTCGGGGTTTTAACACTTGTTCCGCAGCTTGTGCGGGAGAATGCGGCGGCGGCCCAGCGGATTTGAAGCGGCGTCTCGCGGCCGGCCGAGGAGCGGATGGAGGACACCATCGTCCACCGACCCCACCGTTGAATCTCCATCGATCCGGACGGGGGGGTTTTACGACAAGGGAGGTGCTCGGGGGCGCTATCCTTCCGGTGTCACGCTTCCCTCGGTGCGATGCCGGGCCGTTCTACAACAAACACGTGTGTTTGTTCACGGAGCGGCCTCGCCTTTGCCGCACGCTACCGGGCGCTGGTCCGGCCACACTATCCCCGGGTGGAGTTATCCCGGGTCGAGGCGGGTTTTGCCTCGACCAAGTCGGTCGCCGACCGAGGAGAAGCCGAAAGGCCGAGTCCCTCCGATGTCTTTGCCGTCAAGGTGGTGGAGGACTGGACCTGTTCGGCGACGCCGAGGCCGACGCGCCCCTAGAAGAAGAGCGTTAGAATTAACTTATGTATTGCGTGTGGAGACGCCGTATGCGTAAATGATGCTAATATCATTTTTGTTATGCATGTAAAGTGTTTGCCGTAATGCCCTGCAGTGTGTGACTTTTGTCGCCTTGCCGGACCGCCCCAAGTTTCCTAGTATCTCATAGCGCTAAGGGTATGTTCCTTGTATTGCGCGTAGAGGGTACCGGGGTCCCTCAGGAACCGCCGCTGGCCTTTCCATAACGCAGCGCGCCGAGCTGCTAGCACGTAGGTTTGGGCCGAGAAAGCAGGGGTTGCTTCCGATCGGTTTGAGTTAAAGTGCGTCTTGGCGGTCTTATTGGCGTATAGTGCGTGGGTAGCACATATGAAAAATGAATGCACGAGGAGAAAAAAGAGACAAGACAAAAAGACATTAAATCATATATATATTTGGATTACAAAGGGAAACAGTACATATCTTTGTTCATCTTGACTTATTAGGCGTAAAAACGTATTAGGTGCTCGGCGTGCCGGAGTTTGGGATATCGCGCCCGTCGACTCCACCCAGCCTATAGGACCACGGTCGGGTGACCTCCTTGACGATGAAGGGACCATCCTGGGGGGGAGGAGAGCTTATGCATGCCTGCGGAGCTCGTGGGCGGCGACGTAAAGACCAGATCGCCGATCACGAAGGGGCGCCCCGGACGTTGCGGTCGTAATAGCGACGGACGCCCTCTAGGTACTTTGCCGATCGGACGCAGCGGCTAGGCGTTTTCTTCTTCTTCGGTCGACGCCGCCGGCGCGCCAGCGCTTGGTCGGAGGTTTCCTCGGAGTAGTTTTTCCACTCTTGGCGATCGGAAGGCGACGTCCCCTCGTGTAGGACAGCTTCCGACCCGTATACCATGTAGTAGGGGGAAACCCCCGTGCTCGACCGAACTGCGTGGCGCGCCCCCAGATCGCGGTGGAAGTTCCTTCAGCCACCTTCCCGGTGCTTGTCGCCCTTACGGTATAGGCGCTTTTAAGTGCGTCGCCCAGATCATTCCGTTCTTGGCGCTCGGCCTGGCCGTTGGCACGTGGAGTGCGCAACGGAGACATATTTGACCAAGATGGAGCGCTCTTCACAAAACTCCCGAACTCGTTTCCCGTGAAGTTTGACCCGAGGTCGGTGATGATGCTGTTCGGGATGCCAAAGCGGTGAACGATTTCCTCAAAGAACTCGGGCGGCCTTCTTGCTTGTCGAGTGGGCGAGTGGTTTGTACTCAATCCACTTGGAGAACTTGTCGATGGCGACCCAAGCACGTATTTAAAATTGCCCGGTGCGGCTCTGAGGGGGCGATCGGGTCGAAGTCCCCGCATCGCGAACGGCCAGGCGATCGATCGTCATTAGAGCGTGGGCGGGCAGTGAGGCTGCTTGGCGAAGAACCGCATCCCTCGCAATGTCGTACCAGTGTTACGCGGGCCGGCTACGGCGGTCGGCCAAGAAAAATCCAGCTCGGAAGGCTCACGACCAGTTCCGAGAGGCGCAATGGCTTCCACGTCCAAAGATGTATTTCTTTTAGTATCTTCAAGCCTTCGGGCTGCAGAACGCACTTTTGCGTAAACGTTAGCGTTGCGTTCTAGCATCGGCGAGCCCTCTACCAAGACGTAGTGCTTGCTCCGCCCGTATCAAACGCCTGTCTCGCTTTGTCGGCCGGGACCTCGGCGTTGGTGAGGTATCGATGAACGGGGAGCGCCAGGTCTTCGGCGTCGATGGCCTCGGCGAGTCGCGGCCGCCTTCTCCGCGCAGTGGTCGGGTTGGGCGCCGCTCGCCTTGGCCGATAGATGGTGTCGAGAGATCGTGCGCAAATACGCCCGGCGGAATGGCTGCTCGTGTAGAGCCTAACTTGGAGAGCCGATCGGCCTCTCCGAAGTTTTCTTCCCGAACGATGTGGTGGAACTCAATGCCGTAGAATTTGTTCTCGAAGTTTCCGGATTTCCGAGCAAAGAGGGCGTCCATTTTCTCACCGGGTGCAAGACCAGTCTTTGTTTGCTCGTTGACGACCAGCGCCGAAGTCGCCAAGACTTCAGGCGTTTGATCCCCGTGGATATAGCAATCTTGATGCCGTGAATGGCAGCTTTTCGTACTCGGGCGTTGTTAGATGCCTTGAAATGTATTCTCAAGACGTATCGGAGTTCCTCGCCGCTTGGAGATACAAATACGACCCCCTGCACCAGCACCGCTCACATTTAGCGCACCGTCAAAAGTACATCTTCCAAAGGCCTTTGGGGTGCTCGAGTGGGGCCTGTTCCTGCATGTCCGTCCACTCGGCGATGAAGTCGGCGAAGCGCCCGGGATTTTATCGTCCCGGCGGCTCGCGTACTCAACGGTGTCTGCCCGATTTCGACGCCCATTTGGCGATTCTTCCGTCAACCTCCTTGTTCTTTATGATGTCGCCGACCGAATTGGGACACCACCGTTATCTTATGAGACTGAAGTAGTGGTTCACCTTACGTGACGCCGGTGGGGCCGAAGTAGATGAGCTTTTTGTATTTGCGGGTAACGAGTTTTGGACTCGTTCGGGACCTCGCTTATGTAGTAGACCGGGCGCCGCACCTTGAATGCATGCCCGGGTTCGTCACGCTTCGACGACGACCGCCGTGGAGACCACCCGATTCGTTCTTTGCGATGTAAAGGAGGAGATCCTCGCCGGTAGCGGAGCCGTTAAGACAGGGGGGCGTCGTCAAGAAGACCTTGAGCTCCTTGAATGCCTCGCCGCCTTCGAGTCCAAACAAACTTGTCGGACGCCGGAGTAAGCGGAAGAAAGGCATGGCCCTCTCTCCTAGCTTGGAGATGTACCGACTTAGGGCTGCCAAGCAGCCGGGCGAAGCTTCGTACTTCCTTGATATTGGTTGGCGGCAACATCTTGGTTATGGCCAACACCTTCTCGGGTTTGGTTCGATACCGTGGTCGCCGACCGTATTCCCCGAGCAGAATTCCCGAGGAAGCTCGAAAATGCACTTGTTTGGATTGAGTTTCCATCGATACACTCGGAGACTTTTGAATGTTTGGTCAAGGTCGGCGATTAAGCTATCGGGCGGTTTTGGATTTTACCACAACGTCCGTCGACGTAGGCCTCGACGTTGATGCCTATCTCGATCCTTCGTGCATGCTTGAATTGTCCGCACGGTACGCCGCCCCAAAGATTCTTTAGGCCGAAGGACATCGCCGCCGTAGCAATAGGCGCCGAATGGAGTTATGAAGGCCGTTTTTGACCTGGTCGGACTCCTTTAAGGCGATCCGGTGATACCCGAATAGCAACAAGAAACGAGGAGGAGTTCGCAAAACGGGCGGTGGAATCTACGACCTGCCGATGCGAGGGAGAGTGAACGGGTCTTTAGGGCGTGTTTGTTAAGATCGGTGTAATCAACGCACATTCGCCATTCTTTATTGCTTTTTAAGGACGAGGACCGGGTTTGCCACCCACTCGGCGTGATACACTTCTTTGATAAAACCGGGCGGCTAAGAGCCGGTTGATTTCTACCCTAATAGCCTCTTTCTTTGTCCTGGCGCTACGGAGGAGCTCGCTTGACCGGCTTGGCGGAGGATGAGACCTTTCGGGCGTGCTCGGCATACTTCCTCGGTATTCCGGGCATGTCCGCAGGTTTCCATGCGAACACGCCCACGTTGTCCCGGAGGAAGCCGACGAGCGCGTCTTCCTATTTGGGGTCGAGGTTGGCGCCGATCCGAGTGACCTTGGAGGGGTCACCCGTGCCCAAGTCGATGACCTTGGTCTCCTTGTTCTTGATGGAGGAGCGCGGTGGTTCATTGACCGATCTCCCGGTCTTCCGGTGGCACTTCTTTGAGTCGGGCGAGGCACGCTTGCATCTTGGCAGCGAGACCGGGCGGTCTCGTTGATGATGTAGTTTTCTTGCTCGCAGCGTGGGCGTCCTCGGTCGGCGCGGAGGGTGAGCACACCACCGAGCGGGCATCTTCATCACGAGGTAGGCGTAGTGAGGGACCGCCATAAACTTGTGCAGGGCCGGGCGTCCCCAAGATGGCATGATGGGTCGTGGTCGAAGTCTGCGACGTAGAACAGCAGGTTTTCCTTACGGAACCGGCCTTGGGGTGCCGAACTGCATCTTGGGGGGGTCACTTGGCCGAAGCGGCTCCGATGGCTTGTCCGATGATGCCCCGTAATCGGAGACTCGGCCGGGCCGTAGGGCCTCTTTCGGGATGCCGAAGTTCCCGGAGCGACTTTGGGAAGAGTATGTTCAAGGAGCTCCCCGCCGTCGATGAGGACACGCTTGAAGTGGACGTTGCCGATCACCGGGTCGAGGACCGGGGAAAACGCCCGGTATGGTATGTCCGACCACCGGGTCTTCCCCGCCGAAGGTGATGGGCTGGTCGGACCATGGCAGGAAGGCGGGTCGGCGATAGTTTTCTCGCCGGAGACTACCATGACCCTCCCGGCGGCCGCCTTCTTGCTCCTCTTGCTTTCCATTGCGTGTGGCCCACCGCAGATCGTGGCCACGCTCTTGGACGGTGTTTGGTACGGTACCGCCTCTGTTTCGGGTCATCTTCTTTGTCGCCGCCGCTTTTTGTCGCCGCCACGGGCGGCGTTGGCGCTTCATGTCTTCTTCCCGAAAAACTTTGCCGAGCCCGTAGCATTGGCGCATGGTGTGCGTCGCATTCTTGTGGATCGGGCACGGGCGATCCAGGACTTTGTCGAACTTCGGCGTCGAGGTTTCGCTTGACCCGTGACTTGACGTTGTTCACGTCGGGCCGGCGTCCCTTGGTATCGGTCCGAGCGGTCGCGGAAACAATGTGGCGATGATTCGCCTTCGATCCCTCGGGTCGGTGTTGCGATCGTTGGGCCGAGGAGCTCCTGGCGGCGGAGGAGGGGCATGGGCCTCTTCCCCTGCGACGAGGTCTCTGTGGTGCCCTTTCGGCCTCCTCTCCTGTGCGTAGGCGTCGGCGGTCTTCACGCCCGCCATTGTCTACGGGGCGTTACATTGGAGCTTTTCGGCAGGAGTTCTTTATATGTAAGCCCTCGGATGAAGGCCGTGATGACGCCGGTGTCATTGACGTTGGGCGGCAGTGCGCGTGAGAAGCCCGGCGAATGTACCGGCGGAGGCGTCTCGTTGGGCCGCGCCCTGCTCGAGGTCGTGGGCGCGTGGCTTGGAGCGATCACACGTGGCCATGTAGTTGTCCACGAAGAGCTTCCTGGCTGCGCCCGGTTGTCGATGGAGTTCTCCTCTCCAGGAACCAGTTCAGATCGGAGAGGCCGGCGATGACCGGCAAGTAGTTTGCCATCGTGTCTTCCGTTCCCCGCGGCAGCGATCGCTACGGCGTGACGCTTGGAGCCACCGCCGGGGTTAGCCTTGCCGCCGTAGGGCTCCACCGTTCCGGGATCCGGAAGTGATCAAGCCACCGATGGGACCGCAGCCGCGTGCCGAGGGGCTTGGGGCCTCGATCACCGGGCGCCAAGTTGCGTCGGAGCCGTGCTTCGGGCGTCGAAACGACGGCGGCGCTCCATCTCGGCGTTGTAGGCATCGGGTGCGCTCGGGCGTCGATGACGGCCAGGCGCCACGCCCGCATTGATGATCGCACGGGCGCCGGGCGGGTGGCTGGTTGATAGTTGGATCTCGGCATGTCGTGGCCGCCTTGCTCGCCAGCGGTTGCGCTACCTCCCCGCCATTGTGCGATCGGGCGGAACATCGGATCTTCCCGACCGTGGCGGCCGGATCTGATGTGGAGGATCCGGGCCGGCATCTCCCGTAGCCCTGCTCACCTCGCACTTGAGCAGCCTTTGATGAAAAGCTTTAGCCCGGTTTACTGAGGGGTCGGGGCAAGCGCCTCAAGCTCGTTGGCGGCGACGGCGGGATTGGCGCTCGGGTCGGCGCTACGATCTGTTCGTCGATGTAGGCGAACTCTTACGCCAAGTTCCTGTAGAGGTGGCGTCCCCGGCCGGCCGCATCTCGGAGGAGACGCTGCTCTCATTCCTCGTAAGCCACACGGGCGTTCGGCTCGTCGGCGTTAACGGCGCCTCGCGATCGGCGCGATGTCCATCTGTCTCGTCGGGCGGTGGGTCCTCGTCCGGCGAGACCGCTCGAACATGAAGATCTGCCATAGGGTATACCGGGAGGGGGGGTGTAATTTATTTGGAGGGTTCCGGCCCACTAACAACGATTGATGTATCTAGATCGGATCTGGGAGAGGCATCGGAGTCGGAATCGGGCTGCTCCTCCGGGATGGTGTGGAGTGACTTCGCCGTTTCTCCAAAGCCAGTGGAGCTGTACCATGTTAACGATCGGGCGATGGGGTGTCGACCGGTGATGGTTGGGCGAGTTGTCGCCGTGCTACTTCCCGGTGGGTACCCGCGGGACCTTGCGGTCGGGGTGATGCCACCATGGTTGTAGATCTGTTCCTCCGGGGATGTCTGCGATGGCGCCCCGCCGAGTGGTTTGGGTGCCGGGGAGGAAATCTCCCAGGGCTAACCACCGGGGCCCAAACCCGGGTGGGTCGTCCGCCGGCCGCAATGGGACGTCCCAGTCCAGTGGGCTCACCGGGATGGCCGATGGCCTCGGCGGCGGGTGGTCGGATCGGGCGTGGTGCCCGGCGGCGACGCTGCTGGTTGCCATCCCGGCCCGACGGGTGGGTGCTCGCTAAAGCTGCGAAGCGTGTTTTCGGGCGAAGTTCGATGCACTTCGCAGATGCCTCCACCGACCCCGGCCGATGAGCTCAATCAGTCGCCGGAGTTGACGGGGTTCCTCTCCCGACGGGGCGCTGGGCGGCGTCGTCCTCGGGGGAGGATCGCCGTGGCCTCGCTTTGAGGCGCCGGCTGGCCTGGTCGGGCCGACGCATGCCCGGTTCCATTGGATGGGATCCGGGTTGGCCGCTCTCCCCGCCATCGTGCTCGGGCGGGCGACGGTCCACGTGATGGATCCGACGGTGAAGGTCATGCCCGACGCGGGCGGAGAGAGCGGCGGTGGAAGGAGTAACCATCTTGCTCGACGGATCTGAAACGCACACCCCTACCTGGCGCCGGTACCGCCGACGATATCTGGTCGGGTCAGCCTACCTTGGGGGTGCCCGAGGTAGTAGATGAGATCGAGGGTGGTGAGGTGCGCGAGATCAAGAGCAAGAAAGTAACACGAGACACGGGTTTAGACAGTTCAAAGCCGCCGAGGTGACGTAAAACCCTAGTCCTCGTGTTCGGTTGTGGATTATGATCGTGAACAATCTGCTTTTGAGGGGGGTCCCCGCCCGCCTTTATATAGTCGGGGGGGGGGTTACAAGATCAATCTAATCTTGCTTTCCCCGATCGGCACACCCACCCGACCAGAAATCCTAGGTTCGTGGAAACCGACGCCTCGATGATCTAGGCGAATCATATCTGCATGCCGAGTCTTGCGCCTTACTCCATGGTCTTCGGTAGCGCCGGCATGGTCTTCTTCGGCCGGGCCTTTGCCGACCGCTCGCCCAGCCCTCGGCCGAGGATACCCGGGGAGCAATCCCCACACAGGCCAGCGTGCCATGTTGGGAGATCGCTCCCCGTAAGGTGTCGCCAGGGTCACCACGAGGAAACACTCCCGCCATAGCACATTGCCGCTGCTCGGAAAACGCCTCCATGATGATGCGCGTGGGAGAAGGCAACTCGCTAGCCCCTCCTCGGGCGTGACTCCATAGGCACGAATGCGCCACCCCTCCCACTCCGAGTCCTCGTGGAGTGGTGGGACGGTAACCTCCACAACCCAGGTTGTCTCTGTTGCTCGGCTCCTCGCCACCCAGAGTATACAAAGTCGCCGCTCCTCCCTCAGATACCCCACATGGGCCAGCACACGCCAAAGAAGCGTGGGCATCCCAAACTCCTCCAGAAGTAGTCCTCCCGGATAGTGGTGCGGCGCGAGCTGTCCACGTGGCACACGCCCTCCCGTGGACTTGCGAAGCCGTCCGCTTTGTGCGAGCCATCCGTCGAAATTTATCCCGGTGAGTCAAGTTATTAATTAACCAATTTTTAATTAATGAAGAATCAGTTTATAAGGGAAGGTAAATGTAATGACATGAGATGAACAAACACGATGTATGCACGTATCTTACGTTCTCACAAACTTAGCAAAAATAATTCTAGCGGATATACGGTGGCATACAACGTTCTCTCATAGCGTATAACTAGTCGTTTCTACACGAATCGCTGTTATGTACCGCAGAAAATCCACTTCAGCCCATCCCAACAAAGATGAATAAATGCATTGCGTAAAAGTAAAGATTAAGCACTCACACGCACGTGCATTCCCAATACACGCACATGTAGTACAACTACCCGATCCTCGTCCCAATGACGGCATCGTCTCAACAGACGGCACAACCCACAATTAAACACCTTGGTAAGTACATGGTTTTGACATGTAAGTACTTCCGGTATCACACTAGCACTCCCCTAGATTGCCGGTTGGACAACCATGCTCTCACAACTCCCACTTACCGAGGCGTAGAGGCAAATTGAACCATACATTACCACTCAAGCGAATGGCACCCATACAATTACCTTGCCGCATGGGCAACAAATAAAAAAATAAAATATGATGCAAGCCCCCAAGTTAGTACTTAAATAGCCACCTAGAGTCCTTTATTTGGGCATAAAGGATATGACCACTGGCACACTCTTAGTTTTGCAAACGAATTTTCTCAAAAGACTTATAGATCTATAAGTTAAAATCCAGTTTTGAAACCAAAAGACTTATAGACTTATAGATCTAGTGTGCTCATTTCACTTGATGCTGCACCATCTTTGGATATTCCCCCTGCGCTTGCTAACATTTTGCAGAGTACGATGTCTTTCCAAAAGATTTGCCACCGGGACTTCCACCACTTCGTGGCATTGAGCACCGTGATCGATCTCATTCCAAAGACGCCTTCCGAATCGCGCACCGCACCGCACAAATCCGGATGAGACGAAGGAGATCCAGCGCCAGGTACGGAGACATTGCTTGACAAGGGTTACATTCGTGAGTCTCTCAGCCCTTGCTCGCCTTCTGTGTTACTTGTTCCAAAGAAAGATGGCTCATGGCGTATGTGTGTAGATTGTCGTGCTATTAATAACATCACCATTCGCTATCGATACCCTATACCACGCCTTGATGATATGCTAGATGAGCTTAGTGGTGCCATTATTTTCACTAAGATTGATTTGCGTAGTGGTTACCACCGGTTCGAATGAAACTAGGTGATGAATGGAAAACGGCTTTTAAAACGAAATTTGGTTTATATGAATGGTTGGTTATGCCGCTTGGATTGACTAATGCTCCCAAAGACCTTTATGCGCTTTAATGAATGAAGTTCTAAGACCTTTCATCGGATTGTTTGTTGTTGTATATTTTGATGATATTCTCGATTTACAAAGAAGTCCATGGAAGAACATTTAGAACATTTGCGTCTTGTTTTCGATACGCTATGTCTTTGCTAACTTGTTTGGTAACATGGACAAATGCATTTTTTGCACACAACGTGTCTCGTTTCTTGGCTATGTTGTTACCCACGGGGCATTGAGGTGGATAGCAGCAAAGATCGACGCCATTCGCGAGTGGCCTACACCGACGACGGTCACACAGATTCTGAGCTTTCTTGGGCTTGCAGGTTTCTATCGCAGGTTTGTCCGTGATTTCAGCTCCATTGCAGCCCCTCTACACGAGCTTACAAAGAAAGGTGTGCCATTCAATTGGAGTGATTCACAAGAGGAAGCTCATGGAGGCGGTCTCATGGGACACTTTGGCGTTTATAAGACGCATGAGGTGTTGGCTGCCCACTTCTTTTGGCCCCGGATGCGCCGTGATGTTGAGCGCCTTGTTGCCCGGCCGCACTACTTGTCGAATGCTAAGTCACGACTAAACAACCATGGTTTGTATATGCCTCTCTGCCTCCCTACTTCCCCTTGGCTTGATATTTCTATGGACTTTGTTTTGGGATTGCCTAGAACTAAGAAGGGGAGGGACAAGATTTTTTGTAGTTGTTGATCGCTTCTCCAAAATGGCTCATTTTATACCTTGTCATAAGACCGATGATGCTAGCAATGTTGCTGAATTGTTCTTTAGAGAGATTATTCGCTTGCACGGTATTCCAAATACAATAGTCTCTCGATCGTGATGCTAAATTTCTCGATCATTTTGGAGATCACCGTGGAATAAAATGGGAACTAAATTGCTGTTTAGCACAACTTGTCACCCTCGGGATCGATGGCCAAACCGAGGTGGTTAATCGCACTTTGTCAACCATGCTTAGGGCTGTTTTAGATAAAAAAACTTGAAACGTTGGGAAGATTGCTTGCCTCATGTTGAGTTTGCTTATAATCATGCAACGCATTCTTCTACAAAGATGTGTCCCTTTCAGGTTGTTTATGGCTATATTCCTCGGGCGCCTATTGATTTGTTTGCGCTTGATGCCGAGGACGCCCCACACATAGATGCCGCTGCACATGTTGAACAAATGATTAGCTTACATGAGCAAACTCAACACAACATTGCTTGCTGCTAATGCTAAATATCAGGTTGCGGGTAGTAAAGGGAGAAAACATGTTACTTTTGAACCTGGTGATATGGTTTGGTTGCATCTAAGAAAGGATCGATTTCCCACTTTGCGCCGCTTCTAAATTGATGCCTCGTGGCTGCTGGTCCTTTTAAGATACTAACCAAGATTAATGCTAACGCTTATGTTCTTGACCTCCCGCATGGAGTTTGGTGTTTCCACTAG
>JADLZL010000067.1:0-10926 GCA_015844335.1 Chrysopogon serrulatus | reverse complement strand
CCCGGCCCGGCGTGCGTGGACACGTCCCTGTGTGGACCGCGGCCGCGCGCGAAGGCCATGCTCTTCCGCGTCGTGTTCCCCGGCGCATGTAGACCCGGAGCCCGCCGGCGGCGGCGGCGGCGGTAGGGTGGCCGCGCCATGCCATGCTGGCCGACGCGTGGCGAGGACACGTGGAATGGTTTTAGGAACCAGCAGCGTGTCTTCTGAACTGAATTTTTCTTACATGTAGGTAACATACGATCAGGATTTTATTTTTGTAGTAGTCCGAATTTTAACCAGAAAAAAATGTAACGTATGATCAGGATTTTATTTTTTTGGTACATGAAGGCCACCTTTAGGATAATTCTCTCTCTCTCTCTCTCTCTCTCTCTCTCTCTCTCTCTCACTGTTTTTTTTTTTTTTGGTATTCTGTAGACGTACGTTTGCAATTTGAAATTTGTACGGTGATATAGTAGTGTTTGTGACGAATCGAGTGGATGCATGCATGCGGCCAACAAACAGCCAGGAAGCAAGAAGGAATAGGAGGAATTGAAGTTGTTGGAAGGAATCATTTGAAGAAGATGAGGGATGCATATTCGCTGGGTCGTACTAGTCGCGGCTTATCTTGTCCAGACTGGTGCTTTCGGTTGCTGCTGGCTGACGCTGACGAACGCGACGATGCCGATGCGGACCCTTTTGCCAACCGGACGCACAAAAGGTGACATCACCGGACACCGTAGTGCCGCCGGGCGCCGTGGAGGAGTCCGGCCGGGTGGAGCCGCGTCTGCAACTGCGGCATGCAATGCAGGCCGGCCGGGTTGGTTGGTTGGCCCTGGCCCCTGGCCCACTGGCCGGCATCCCTCTGCGCCTGGCCGTGCCCTGTTCCTGTTCCTCTCCGGTCGGCTGCGTCGGGCGGCGTAGTACGTGCAAAAGTGCCACTCGCTGCTTTTGTGCAGTTCCTGTGCGCGTCACGAGTTCGTGACAGGGGATCAGAAGAAATGCGAGCAGTATACATCTGCACCACCGGGCAGTTCATTGTTACTAGTACTGCTGCTTTTGGGCTGGCTCGGCTGGTCGGCGTGAAACTGATGAAAAGAAAAGGCCCTTTTCCTCTCTCGATCGCCCGGTGCACTGCAATGTGGCATGCAGTAGGGCACGGGCAGGCAGGCGTCGCACTGCATGCACAGCTAAGCTGGCTGCTGCTGGTTCGTTTACGTTACAGGTTGCCATGGCGACCGTGTTGAATCGGCAGTTCGTCTATCTAAGTGGTTTCACAGATTTTATATTTGCGAGGGGCGGTGGGTTTTATAGTGATAAAGAAATTATGATTTACAATTGGAAAACATCTATGAGGTGGTAGGCAACATCCCTTTACGTTAATTTAATCGGTACCAATATTAAGGACTTTTTTTTGTGCTTAGCGAGCATTAGTTGGTTTGAGCGCGAAGCTCGTCCTAATATCTGCCCCTTTTGTTTTAACGTTTAGTTCGATGGAACCCCTAATCACTGAAATGGGACTATATAAAATAGACATGGACAAGCTAGTTAGTAATTTCAGTTTTGTTTAGAATAAACTGTACTTGGTAATTAACATTGCCCAGCGCCGTTGCATCTCCCGTGACTTCTAGTCAAGCCGCCATCTATATATAGGTAGTAGAGCTAGGACCAGCTTTGCTTGTGTGTGCGTATACAACTACATAGAACATCTACCCTTGTGCGTTCATATGGAGGTGCTTGTCCGCTGGTTCATCGTCTTGAGCTTTATTGTTTTTTATTCGGTTTCTATGAAGTCAATCATCCTTTCAATTAGCTTTTCAGCTGCAGCTTCTTGGGTGTTCATTGGGGTATACTACCACAAGTTCCTGATACAGAGATTGACCCTACTCCGTCGCGTGGGATTTCTTAGTATCTGTGTTGTCAATGGCTTCATGGTGTTTGCCACTGGTTTGCTGATGTTTAGGGGATATGTTCCGGCGGGATCGAGCTTGCATATTTTATATTCATACACAGCGGTCCAACTGGTAATCGTCGTTGTTGGCATTTGGTACTCAGCAAGACAAGATTCAGACCCAAGGGGCGCAGTCTGCCGGTCTGTCCCTGGTATGGTGCACGACGTCGTGCACGTCGAGTAGAGCGGGGCAGGCTCTTCGCCTTTGACGACGCTTGGTGCCACGGCAAGGTTCTACTCTAGAGGTTGACCTCAATGTCAGGGCGGCGCAGACGATGATGGCTGTGCTACTGAGATGCTACAACAACACACGATGTCACCGAGGATGACGATGATGTTGACGTGCAGGGACGGCCACGATGTCACTGAGAACCACGATGACGTTGATGGCGATGGCAGCGACGACGACTATTGCTACTCTCTGAGCATGAGCACTGAGCAGCTTATTAGCGGATGGAACTGCGCTAGTCTGCCGAGCAGTTCGGCGGACTACTACGCCCCAGGCGAGGACATGCATGCGCGCGGAAAACCACCTACTGGTGCTCATCGATGGCGACGAGCTCTACCAGATGTATCTATGGCGCGTGTTGTCGTCTCCTACTGGACATGCATGCACCATTTTCCTAAATATTTTTAGTTCCATCACAGAAGTCGCGCTATAAGAAGAATAGGAGCCCTGACGTCTACAATCAACACAAATTTTCTCTTCGTAAGTTTAAAAGATTGCACAAGACTAGAACAAATACGAAAATAATATAAGCTGAGCCGCAAGGGAGTCACTTGGGTGTTGCTATCCTGACACTAACATTATTATATAGGTTTGTGATGACTGGTGTGAGACGGCGATTGCCTTGAAAAGTTTAAGAGAGAGATGGAGGCTTTTATTCTCGTGTTATATTAGACAAAGTCAAAAATTACAAATTTTTGAAACAACCCCATGTAGAATACCTATTATCAAAGAAGAGAATTAATCATGCGACTGAGAGAACACAACTCAAGGGCTGCGTTTTAGGAATCATGAGTAGCAGTTGATTTTTCACCATTCGGCAAGATTTTTCACGACAGGCGATCGTGGACGTGCAATTGAGCGGAAACAAATAGGCGATGGCCAGATATAGCATCAGATTGTGCAATATTAAGGAGCCTTTTACTTGTATGCCATTAAAAAAGTTGGTAATCTCACTGAAGGACCTCAAAAGTTTAATCTACCAGCAGTGTCCAACGTCGGAGAATTTTTCTCTCTCACGCCATTCCGTCCATCCTCCGTTCGTTTTTCGCCGTTTAGGAGTCCTGACGAGTGGGACCGGACAGTTAAAATGTCCAAAGTACCCTCCCCTTCTCTTATCCTTATCCTCCTCTCCCTTCCCCACCTTCTTCGGGTCCGAGCACGCAGGCGGACCACAGGGCGCAAGCGCAGCGCGATGGCGGCAGCCGGGCGCTGGCGCAGGGGGCGGGCACGCGCGGGCGGCTCGTGTCGGGCGCGAAGCGTGGAAGGGCGGGCGCGGAGCTTCGCCGACGCCGGGCGGCGCGACGCAGCGTGGCGGCGCCAGTGTCGGCCTTGGGCGCTGGCGGCCTTGGCTGCCGCTGCGGCCGCAACGGCGCGCGGCGCGGACGCGCTATGGCGGCTCAAGGCGGCGGGAGCGGCGCGCGGCTTCCCAGCAGCGTAGCGCTGGCGGCCCGGCCAGCGCCTTGAGCTTCCATGGCGGCTACGACACGCGAGGTAGTCCGGCCTGCCCGGCGGCTACGACCGCGAGTCGGCGACAGCGACACGCGGTGCCGAGGCGGACAGAAGCAGCGCCGCCCTCGCGCCCATCATCCAGGACCCGCGCGTCCTGGCTTTCGGCGAGCCCCCACCCGGTGGCGCTCGGCGCGAGTCGAGCCGTTGTTACCTTGTCCATCGGCGCCTCTCCGTCGGCCGCACCGTCGTTGTCATCGCGCACGCCTCACCACCGTCAGGAACGCCGACACCATCGCCCGTCTTTCGGCTAGCGGCCCGTCGTCGAGTCGAGGGGCGCCACGGCGACCTCGTCGCTCGCGGCGGCCCGTCAGACTGCCCTCGTGAAGCTTCGCGTCGGACAGCCGGCGGGTAGGTCGTCGTCGGCCGACGACGTCTCCGTCCCCCGCCCGCCCCCCCCCCCCTCAAGGGCAAATTACGCCCGCTCTCGGCGCACAACAGCTTCACCGACGACGACATGTTGTGGGTGGCTGACCAGCGGGCCCCATTGGAGGGTAAAATTGTCATTTGACATGTCTGTTTGACACCGTTAGAGGGAGAAGCAGACGGAATGGTTTAGAAGAAAAAAAATTTTTGAACTTAGACATCTGTGTGAGTTTGAACTTTTCAGAGACTTTGACGAGATTACCATGTTTTTTAATGGTATACACGTAAAAGGCTCAATATTAAGAGGTATTGAATTGCAATTGCAACCATTACTTGTATAAAAGCCTGAAAATGCAGAGCTCTGTAAAATGAATGAATATGGAATTGCTCATAGATGGTACTACTGCACTACACTACAATGGCTAGATATACATCATCAGATTATCCAAGATCGCTCTCTATCACCTGATGAAGTGAGGCCCACCTGTCAGTCACTTGGTTTCCCTTCGTACATCGCCGCTCGGTCTCCGTGGCTTCGAGCAGCGGCGCCCTTGCGCCCACGCCGGCGGCCGGCTCCCTCCCCTGCTCTCCTGGAATCCTCCACCCGCGCCGCACCGCCCCCTCCTCTCTTGCACCACCAGCACCATTCCAGCCGTCGCCTGCTCTGACGCCAAGCTCGCCAGTACGGGTCGATCTGGCCGCGGCCCGTGCCGACCTGCTCTCCTCGAAGCCGGTGAGCGCTCAGCCTCCCTCTCTCAGCGCGGATTGGGCGATGACGATTTCCTCTTTTTTTTCCCACCTGTTGGAGATGCTTTACATTTTTACTGTTTGCACTGCACTACATCATAAAAAGGATTAGTATAAACAATAGCGACAATATGAATCAATGGGGCACTGCATAGGCAAAATTGCCACTGAAAGAATCGTCTGAAACTGAAATCAGATAAAAACAAACAAAGAAAATAGAAGTCTTTCGAATTTTTACCGTGTCTACCAGCCAGTCTGCCAGTGCAATGAAATGCCACTTGCCAAACCGGCAGGTTTCCTTGAGTTCTCAGCAATGCTATTTCCAAGGGAAGCCAGTCAGAACCTTGCTCCTGGGAAGCAAGTAGCAGCTTGACCCAAAGTTGAACCGAACCTGAGATTTCCTTTTTGCATGTAACATCAAAAGCGGCCTGTGTGACAAATGCATTGAATCTGTGGCAGCCAAAATAAAAATGGTTCACTTGGTTTTCTTTTTTAAAGATTTGAATGCAACTATAAACACGTTGCTAGCAAAAAAAAAAAAAAAAGTTAGGAATAGAGGACAGTGGTAACTGGGTGAATGAAAAATGGCTCTAGCCTTAAGAGAAACTCTCTTGTGCCCTTTTGTATAGCTGAATCCTCATCATGAGGAAATGCCTACTAGTAGTCTATGGGAAGTTGGAACAAGGACACTTATCCTTCATATTGTGGTTGGCATTCTAAGTTACTATATCAACCCATTTTACTAATTTAGGTTTAATTATGCTGCTTTATGGTATCAACCCATTTTACTAATTTAGGTTTAATTATGCTGCTTTATGTTGTTGTTTTTTTAATCTTGAACGTGCATGAGAGTTGCGTATCATTTCATTTCATTAAGGAGAAAGATCTGAAAAACAGGGAAAGAAAATCCCAACAAAACTCACACAATCAAACACCCACAGCACTCTAGAAGACTAGACAAAACTTGAAAATATTGCTCAGTGTCTTGTTCCTTTTGTTACCCCTGTAGTCGTACATCATGTGATTATTTTTTATTTCAGATTTTTGGCGTAATGGATGGGCAAGGCACAAAACACAGGGTTTTAATGGTGTCTGACTTTTTCTTTCCAAACTTTGGTGGGGTGGAAAGCCATATCTACTACCTGTCACAATGTCTGCTTAAGCTTGGCCATAAGGTCCTATTCTCCTCATAAACTTGTAGCTTTCTGCTTATCCATTCTTTAGGATGTTTGATACGCTTAACAAATACTCATCTGATAGACTAATGATTATTTTTTCTCGAATCTGCCACTTCCGTCAGTTTCTTTACCCTTATCTGTGTTATACTAGATTTTTAGGATATTGCACATATACTGAAATGCTGTCAGTCTGGATGACATGAACATTCATAGGAGTTATTTACCTAAGACACACTTATTTTAGAACTGTGAACTCATTAACTGTGAGCTGCCAAATTTTTAACAAAGTATTGAAAGAAATTTATGTGTTTTGCCTAGGTTGTTGTCATGACACATGCATATGGGAACAGATCTGGAGTACGATATGTCACAAACGGTTTAAAGGTCTATTATGTACCATGGAGGCCATTCCTGATGCAAAATACACTTCCTACATTATTCTTGACGTTTCCAATTGTAAGGACAATTATTATTCGGGAGAAGATTTCTGTTGTGCACGGACATCAAGCTTTTTCAACGCTGTGTCATGAAGCATTAATGCATGCTCGGACAATGGGGTACAAAGTTGTCTTCACAGATCATTCACTTTATGGATTTGCTGATGCTGGAAGCATTCACATGAATAAGGTGCTGCAGTTTACTCTTGCAGATATTGATCAAGCAATATGTGTCTCTCATACAAGCAAAGAGAACACCGTCTTGAGGTCTGGGATATCTCCAGAGAATGTTTTCATGGTTCCTAATGCAGTTGATACTGCAATGTTTACTCCTTCCCCCAAGCGCTTAAGCTGTGATGAAATAGTCATTGTCGTGATCAGTAGATTAGTATACCGAAAAGGTGCTGACCTTCTTGTTGAAGTCATTCCAGAAGTGTGTTGTATATTTCCAAAGGTGAGTCTGAGCTACATAACTCTTTAAGTCAAATAACCCTGGTGAATTGTGTATGTACACACTAAGGGAGAGCCTTTGCTATGCATATAACAGTCTTGTTCATTAAATGTTTTGTTTGCTGTGCATGTAAAACAAAATGTATGGCAGTAAAGTTTTATTAGACATTAGAGTTTTTCTGTTTTCATCAAGTCATCTTGCGCCATTATTTCCTTGTATATACTGTTTTGGATTTAATAAGTTGGTCATGTTTTGTCGACTAATGACTCTACGGACTTGCCAGGTTCGCTTTATTGTTGGCGGTGATGGTCCAAAACGTGTGCGTCTTGAAGAAATGAGGGAGAAGTTCTCCCTTCAGGATAGGGTTGAGATGTTAGGAGCTGTACCTCATGCTCAAGTGCGTTCTGTTCTGATTTCTGGACATATATTTTTGAACAGGTAAACTCTTCCTTTTCATCATTACTTGTTGAAAATCGTGTTTCTACTTTCTAGTGTATTTGTCCCTCTTTTTCCTGATGGACTTTGATTCGTGAGTCATTTGAATTTGGGATACTATTAGAGATATATATAGTCTAACACATGTATACCTTTTATGAGCTTGCAATAGAATTTAACATTCTTATATCAGATTATTAAAGTGCTTTTGTGAATATGTGGTCCAAAAACACAAACTAGGAATAGGATTTAATACACAAGTTTATTCATGAACGTAGTGGAAAGTTTTCTTCTGAATTCTAAATATATTTAGATGGATCAGGCGTTAACTGAAGGATGGTAATTTTTCGCTCATCTTGCATTACCTACCCTCATTGTCAATTATAACATAATGTTGTAGAGAAACTGGATGATAGGCAAGTTAATTTCTGGTAACAGTGGAATCTAAACTTTGTTATTTTTAGTTTGTTATTTTTAGTTCGCTTACAGAGGCATTTTGCATAGCCACCCTAGAAGCAGCAAGCTGTGGACTGTTGACAGTGAGCACTAGAGTTGGCGGTGTCCCTGAGGTATGCGGTTATGATCTTAAGTCCTTTATTCAGGAATTTGCGGTTAGATGTTTTTTGAGTTTCATGCAATTCATTATTTCTTTTTACAGGTTCTTCCAGATGACATGATAGTGCTCGCAGAACCAGCTCCCGGAGATATGGTAAGAGCTATTAAGAAAGCCATCGACATGCTACCTGGCATAGACCCCCAAATTATGCATCTTCGGGTGAGCCTGAACTTTTTAACGTTCCACACCTTATTTGAACTCGGGATTAGACCTTTTTTATTGACATTACACACCTTTCTTGAACTTAGGATTCGACCCTTTCTATTGTGTTCATTTTTCATTAGCTTCTATTTATTTGAGTTTCATATGCAAGTTCCTTGGTGTTGATTCAGCTTCTTCTGTTTTCCATCCTAGATGAAAAAACTTTATAGTTGGGATGATGTGGCCAAAAGAACTGAGATCGTTTATGATCGTGCAATGCAGTCTCCAACAACAAATTTACTAAATTGCCTTCCCCGGTGAGTAAACATAAGACGTTGACAACTCATCTTGTTTATTCAATAGATTTTGTTAATGAAACAATGCATGGCTGGTTTTTTTTTGTCTATCATTGATTATAGCAAAATTTATTCACCATCCTCTCATGTTCTTGTGCTAAATCAATTTATAATTATTGGTGCCAAATAATGTTTAGATCTTAGTCAATTTATGATCAATATGTCCACATTTTCACTAGCATCCAAATTGCAATACATTTGTTCATTTGGTGCCTCTGATGGTGTAGATATCTTACTTGGCGGATCTTGGGCTGGAAAACTGTTTTGCCTAGCTATGATCATCAACTACCTACTATTGCGCCTTCTGGAATTCCTACAGGTATTTGTGCATCCATGCATTCTCTCTCCTTTTTACCTACTTTGAGATTGAATGGAATCCTTACACGAATTCTCCCTCAGCCTGCTGAAGGTATTGAAGAAGTCCCAGATATAGGGCCACTACATGCTCATTTAGGTTCAAGCAATGGTTTGTGTGAAGCTCAAGAGAAGTGAATTTTAGATTTTGATAGATTTTTGACAGTTTTGAAATAATTGGGGTTGCAATCATGGCATCTTCTGCTTGTCAACATTCCTTCTGATCCAACACAACATTTTCTCTTGAAGCTTCCTGTTTCTGTAGTGGCAGCTGAGAGAGTGGAGCGCCTCTGATTTGGGGGATTTCTTGTCGTGATTTTTTTTTTCTGCGTAGTGAGTTGATGGGCCCTGTCCTGATCTCCTATTTACCACTAATCAACAAACAAAGTATCCATTGGAACAATGGTACTCTCTTTTGCCACCAGATTGCAGTTTTTTTTTTATCCATATCTTGGTTTTGACTTGTACTGTTCCTTGGTGCTCACCAAAAGCATTAGGAACCCTCATTGATGGAATGTTAAAAGTCTGGATTGGCATGCTTAACTCCTTGTGATGTCTTGTACCATGATGTGATCCAGTGTCTGTCTCTGTCTCAGCAGCAATGCCTATGTGATGTAAGGCGAATTTGGCCGTTATCTTGGGGCTAGTCAATTCCAACCATCGACGGATGAATCCGATCTGCATGGCTCGGCTCCAGTGTTGGCTTTTGTAACGCATTCACTTTGTGCTAATCCGTTGAGAAGTCTGAACTCCGGAGTGTCCCGTTGAGAAGTCTGAACTCCGGAGTGTCAAATGGCAATCCCTTTCGGCAATGTCTGGAATTTCAAGACCTGGCCATTCACTTTCGTTTCTTTTTTTTTCGTGAAAACAAGGATTTAAAATTTTAAATTACTTCTGCTCTTTAGCATGAGAGTCATGCTGAATACATCGGAGTAAAAGTTGGGGATACGATACATCCACCTACATTCAGAGTTTGAGAACCTGGCCATTCACTTTGTAAGGTAGCTTTTGTAACGCATGAGTTTTTTGAGGGACTATTCAATCCTTAAGGTCTATGTTTGCACGAACTTATGTCCAATTGGAAATTGTGTGTGATCCCATTCCATAGCCCATTTCCCTCCAGTTCATTGTTGCTGTGATTAACGGAGAAGTCTAATTGCATGAACTTGTGCTATTTCCTTTTTACTTTTCTGCTTTCTGGCCAGCAACGTGTCCTGCAAACGAGAGGTGTTAGATGCCCGTGCAGACCAAAAGCCCATTTTTAAATTGGGAACATATCTAGTGTAAACTAACTTCCCGTGTAAACCACAGTAAAATGGTCATCTAAATTCACAAAAAAAAATCACACATGTAGATGATATGATAATACACAACCTTGTAAAATATCTTGTCCTAACTCGACTTCGTTTGTGAAATATAAAAATAACAAATTTCAAGCTAGAAAACCTGCCTAGATGATTTGTTAGAAATTTATTTTTTTATATCTCACAAACGAAATCGAGTTTTCACGGAAGCTAGTTTGCACTAGATAATTCCCTTCTAAATTAGAGACACGGAAAAATACGAATATTTCACAAAATTAATCTAAAGGACAACGCGGGTACGACTACCTCTTTTTAAGGTGCTACTCATCGGCAACTCCGGCATGAGAAAGACACCTGCTGCTGTATCTTGTGTGAAGAATTTTGCATTGGTCAAACTTGAAATGATGACTTAGGGAAAATCTAAAACTAACATTTATTTTGGGACGAGGAAGTATACTCCCTCCGTATATAACTTTGACTTCGTATTTTTATAAAAATACTCATCATAAAGTAATATATTTATACTTTTATGAAAGTTTTTTCAAGACAAATCTACTCATATATAGTTTTCATATTTTCAAAATCAACAACTTAAATTTATTTATAATTTATGTTCCCAATGTTTGATTCATATACCTTATCCAAAACGATAAATCTACTCATATAGTTTTCATATTTTCAAAATCAATAACTTAAAAAATTATTTATAATTTATGTTTCCAATGTTTGACCCATACCGTCTAAATAACATCTAATTTCTATACGGAAGGAGTATACGATTTATTATTTTTTTTAAATGAGGTCTTAGAGCCCAGGTTTTTTTTTTTTGTCTTACAGTCCCCCTTTTTTTTTTTGGAAAATGGTCTTAGAGTCCAGTTA